>JAZHYW010014730.1:0-269212 GCA_037355805.1 Ixodes ricinus
GTGAGTGCTAGTATGATACCTTTACCTCCTCTGCTTTTTCTTTCCTCCTCCTTTTATCCTCTCATCCCCTTCCCCAACTCAGAGTAGCCAACCGAGGCAGGCCGCCTTGGTTAACCTCTCTGTTTTCTCCTCCTGCCCTTACCTTCTTCTTTCTTCAATAACTATGCACCTTTTATCGGCTCTGATTGATTGGAGAGTTGATGGACGTGTGAAATGTTGATTGTAAAATTATATCTCCGTGCGGTAATAGTATTTCATTCGAGAATTTTTTTGTGTGTTTCAGAAACAAATAATCTAGATGGAGTCATTATTGTTTTCAAAGATGTCCCAAGATTGCCTTTTGTACGCTGGTGCGAGGCGATAACGAACATGGCTGCCGGCGTCTGCGGACTGCGTAACGAGTGCAGCTCGCCGAGCTCGTCTATTTTTATGGGTGCGAGTCGTTCTGCGTTCGCCGAGGTGTTTAGAGGAAGATCCCCTCCACCGACGTAGTTTGCAGCAAACAAATGTCGCAAGTACGCGCCTTCGGAACCGCTGCGCGGGAGCTTATTTTCGTAGCGGGAGTGGCCTAAGCTTAGCGTCCTACGTCAACTACGTTGCTTGATCTGGCTTGACTTGTACGTTAGCGCGTGTTGATGCTGAATAAAGGCCCTGTCACACTGAGGCAACATGACGGCAACAGCAACACGACACGTTGTTCAACAGCTCGCTCCCCGTGTTGCCCGACGAACCTGTCACATCACGGCAACAGCAGCACAACATGGACGACAATTAAAATGTTGCCTCGGTATGACAGCTTTCGACAACAAAAACAGCAGCAACTTGTGTTGGACAACGTGTGTTGCCCTGATAGCTGGCTGAGCGAATTTCGCGCCGGCAACACGACAACACAGGTAGCTTCGATAGCAGAGCTAGTTTCCTATCAATAATGTCTTACTCAAATAAAGGCTTGGAAAACGTTAGTCAATAATAGTTAAGGCTGGCATGCAGCTAAAATATTTTAATGAATGTTTTTACTATGTAGTTACGGAAAGCGATTGTCGAAATGGTCACAGCTAGGGTCGTGAACGTTCAGAGTGGTGTTGAAATTAGAACCGTCAAGAGACCAGCTCACATTACTGGCGGAAATAAAATGAGATACCTACTCACCCCCTGATAAAGTATAATAAATATAATCCATGGAAAGCAAAGATTAAAAAAATCGAAGCATTAAGACGATTACTCTGATATGATTGTTGATGCTTGGAACTTGGAAACAGCCGCTATTAGACGCCTGTTTTGTTTCAAAAATACCCAGGACGTTTTGGGAATGAAGCGATCCTATAGCAGGCGGTAGGTAAAAGCGTTGAAAAGTTTTATTCCACCGATTGTTATGAAAGCCGATCGTGTCGGTGTCGCAGTTTTGAAACGCTGTCAGTTCAACTCAACACCACGCTACAAAGACGCTTTGGAGTACTGCCGGTGCTTACTAAATTTTACAGTAAAAATATGAATTGCATGAAAGAAA
This sequence comes from Ixodes ricinus, assembly GCA_037355805.1. NCBI lineage: Eukaryota > Metazoa > Arthropoda > Arachnida > Ixodida > Ixodidae > Ixodes > Ixodes ricinus. Next base: position 1,508 of record JAZHYW010014730.1, read on the forward strand.
GAACCGGACAGAAACACTTCATACCGGGTGGCGTAAATCCCGAACTATATATTCGCGATCTCGCTTTCCTCGGTTAGGGCTATCTGCTTTGTCAGCGAATGAAGAACATTTTGACAAAATAAAGGGTGGAAAATACTCCCCGTGTCAAGTTGTCTAATTACAGTCACTGCAGGTTGATGCCGTCTCGTCGTAATTTCCGGCCCTTCGAACGCACTAGCACTTTGCAGAGTCACATTTCCAGCGACGCCACGCCGCACACGAGCGAAGGTTGACAATCATGATGGCGGAGTGTTCCCCGTGTTGTCCCCGCCGTCAGCGCGGTGTGACAGGGTTGTCGGACAACAAATCAGACAACACGATTGCCGGGCGGCAGCAACATGTTGCCCGACTGTTGTTGTTGCCGCGATGTGACGGTCACCGGCAACACGATTTCCGCGTGTTGCCGGATAGAGTTGTCCAACTGTTGCCTCAGTGTGACATGGCCTTAAGGATGTTGGTTCCCGTAAGGGCGGCCCCGGCTGCTATGTGAATTGTGCAACCATCGTAATTTCAGCCATGGTTTCAATACCGAGAACTTCTTACTTCTCGGTATTGGATTACTTACAAATTCTTACTACTTACAAAAAATTTAAAAATCTAAATCTTACAAATTCTTACCTACAGAGGTAATAATTTGCGAGTCATTTGGCTGCAGGCACTCGGGCGTTCGGCTCGCCCCAAGTTTGTCCAGGTTTGTTCCCGTCATTTTGCTTTGAAAGGAGAGTAACTCTCAAGTTTAGCAGTGCACCTGGCCTGCCAGAGCGAGTATATTTTTGGTCGTGTTTTAATACACCATTTGCTGTATTACCCAATCATCAAGGAGAATGCAGGGATTGGTGTTCCACGCGCCACACGCGCACGCCTTCCCCGTATAAAATATTCGAAGTAAACAACCAAAATAAAGCGTTGAAGAACGCGCGTGCAAGATGACATTTGTTTTAGGTATTTGCTTTAGAAAAGTTACTACTGCTGAGGCCAGCACGTGTGGCGCGTGGAACACCAATCCCTGCATTCTCCTTGATGCTTGGGTAATATAGCAATAGGTCTATTGTGAGTCATGACACTCACCCACCTTGCTCGCAGATGCCATGCGAAAAGAAAAAAAAGCAACAAGAACAGAAAAGCTGGAAGGACTGCATATATATATATCTTTACTTCCTTGGTTCTTTTAGTTGCTTCTTACCTCACATTGACACACGCTGACAAACGCTTGTATTGGACCGTGGCTCGTGCACGATGAAACGCTAGAACGCTGCTTTCATGGTCGCCTCTTGCGAGCGTTGTAAAAGTTTTTACACGTGGGCGGAATAACAAACAGACGAAGGAGAAAGCGGAAGAAAAAAAAAAAGGTCTTTCTCTGTATGTTTATACAGCCTTCATGTTGTATACGCCTCAGCGGGTAACCGGTCGCTTAACTGTAGATGAGAAATTTAGCCAGTGCAGCACAACCGCTAACCTGGGGTCTTTAAAGTGCATCACGCAGTAGTGATTACACGAACGCGTGCCGGTACGAAACTCATCCAGATCGAAACGGGCGGGGGCGATGGAAAATCGAACCCAGGAGGTTCCCAGCGCAAGCTTCCGCTCCACGCTTTGAGCTGAGACGTGTTAGCCCACTCGGCCACCGATTCTTTTTCTTTATTTTTTTTATTGACTCAGCCATTGTTTCCGAGGCGAAAACGGACGCCGACGCGCAGCTTTCATGTCCGCGTCTGGGCACTGCAGACGACGATAGACGGTGGCGGAGTATCAGACGATGCCGGAGGCTGCCGCGCGTCTGCTCGCACGACTAGCAGGTGGTGTCAGACGCCAGACTAGACGCACCGGATGACGCGAAAGGGAGACACTAGGCCCTCCGAGCATGTTCGGCCGAACAGCCAAGCCAATCCAGTAGTAATGGGCACTCGGGCGTTCCGAATGCCCATTACTCGGAACGCCCGATCCAGTAGTAATGGGCACTCGGGGCCACTGATCTCAGGGCGGGGCTTAGAACGGGCCGTGACCTCGACCTAAATTGTGTCTGACGGCGTAAATATGTGCGCGCACACACACACACACACACACACACACACACATACACACACACACACACACACACACACACACACACACACACACACACACACATTGTTTAATAAACAAATATATTAAAAAACGCGTTCCATCTATGCCCTTAAAAAAACTTTTTTTGTGTGTAGTGTTTTTAGGCTGGCAGTGAGTGTGGTTACGCGGAGCTAGAGGAGACTGTTCATAACCTGCGATTATTCTTAGCGATATCAGCTTGCCGCTCGGACAAGGCGAGCCTATCGGGCTCCAAAATGCAACAACGCCTGCACAGCAAAGGCTGTTTTCCGCAGCGGGGAAAAACGTGGCTCTTAATTTTCTGAAGAACGGCGCGCGCGGTGTTGAAATATTTCGGGATGAGTCGCTCCGCTACGGCCTCCAGCAGCCGGTGGAAGCTTTAAAAGAGCGGCGCTTTCCCCTAGCTGTTGTATCATCGCGGCAAATGGAGAGAAGCTTGAGCGGCTTTTGACTGTCGCAATTTCCGAAAGGCTTCTTCCTCGTTGAGCAAGATGTTGCTCCTCAAGACTAGGCGAGACGCTATTCTTTGACGCTGGTGTACACGTAGCGGTGATCAGGCCGGTCGCCGTGATCAATCGCCAATGTACGCTGAAGAAAAGAAAAAGATGCGGGAGTCCAAATCTCTCGCTTCTTTCTACGCGGCGAGTATTTAACGATTCCGCTCGAGCGGCGAGCGCTCGCCAGCGTCGCGGGCTCCCGGTGATTCGTAACAAGTTTGCCATCCGCGGGCTCCTCTGCAGCTTCCTCTCGCGTTCATCCGGCCCTTTGGTGACGGCCGCACAATGGAACGGCCGGAATCTGGAGTGTATACCTACGTTTCCACGCAAGTGCTTCCGGAAAGAAGTGGAAGGACGCCTCTGTGCCGAGCGGCCGGCTCGCTGTGAGTCAGCGCGACACGCAGGGCCGGCGGACAGCACGAAGGGTGAGCGCATGGGGCGCCGTACGCGGGGAAGGCCGCCACTGCCACCGCCGCCACGACAGGCGCCGCCGTGACGCAGCTGGGACTCCCCCAGCGTCTGTCAACAGCGGCCGCGCGCCTTTGTCTTTGCTCTCGCCTGGCTGCACTCGGCTTGCGAGATGCTCCCGAGCCGCCGGGAATCCTGCGCAGGAACGGCTGCGAGCGGCGACGGCGTGCCACGTGCTGCAAGTCAGCCTCGCTCCGATGAAGGCCGAATCCAGATGTGGTCTCCATACCTTTGTAGCCGTTTCCTCATTGATGGCGCTGATTTTTTACGGAACAAACGAGTTGCTAAGGTGTGGTCACCGAGAGGATCAAAACGGCAGGGAGGCGTTTCAGGGGGCTCCAGCGCGAGCTTCCTATACCTTCGATGACGGTGTCTTCAGAGTCTCGAGCGTGCACGTGCAGCATAAGAACGACGGAAGGCAGCGAGCGCGTGCTGGAGGCGGTACTTCCAAAGAGATGCCGTTTTTACCCGGTCAGTGGCTACAGACTATCAAGTAGCCCTGATTTCACCCACTAATAAAACGTTTACTGACTGACGAGTTGGTCCCAGCTGGAGCATGCAGCTCGCGGTTGGCTCGGGCCATGGGCTCTTCGTCGCCGATCTAGGCGAGCCAAATTTGGCGAGTTAGAGTTGGTTCGCGGGACACGAGCCAGTCAGGGCGTGAACTTGTTCCGATTTCCAACTGACTCCGAAGTTAGAACCACGTTGGGACCATTAGAACGTATTTTGTGAGCAACGTTGATTGTGCTGCGCGTTAATTGGTTGTGCACTCGAGTCAGTGATTTCCCTATACACACCCTGTGTGTGTGTGGGGGGGGGGGGTGACGCCCTCCCTTGTTTTTCTGAAGGCATCCCTTAGTCCCCATCGATTCCTCTATTCTCAATGCTCCCCCCGCCCCCTAAATATTTAGACACCCCCATAATTTCAATTCCTGGGGAAACCCCTGACTCAGGTTCTCTTCATTTTCAGTTGTCTAGTTACGTGACTGATGGAGTTAATCAAGCAACTGGCACCTCGATAGAATGTGCCGGGCACCAGGGGTTTCCTCGGGAATTGAAATTAAGCGGGAGGGGGGGGCAAGGAGAGTTAAGGAGCCGTTGCGAATTAAAGGGGTGCCTTCAGAAAAACGACAGGAGTGTTACCCCCCCCCCCCCCCCTAGGGAATGTAGGAAATCACTGCCGGCCACGTTCGTCGCTTCGTTCGTCGCATGGAGCCTGGTGTCGACGAATACGCGGCGGCGTGTTATAATAGACTTTTGCAGCGCAAATTTCGCTGCTAAACTTCGCTCCACGGAGTTCCGCCTTCAGGTGCGAGGATGTAATGAGTAGCGTCCGAGCATGCACAAGTCAAGGTCGTAGGTAGAAAAGGGCTTCTGACCGCGGGGCTATTTTCAGCGTTCGTGTACGTGTGGCGTGTGCTTTGCCCGCTTTCTCAATCGACGAACTTGCGCGTGCTGGGTCGTGAAGATCGCACGCTGTGCTGTGCACCTTGACCTTCATTCAGATCCCAGCATTTTCTAAACAAAGAGGCGGCCGGTGGATTTTCAGCGTTCTTCCGTTTTGGTGGGTGCTTCTCGCTGGCTTTTCGACAACCGACGAACAATCATGTGCCTGGACTCTAAAGATAGCACTATGGGCTCTGATTTTGTAAACATTGAAACGGTATATAAGCACCTGTCAGCTTCCGTTCACAAACTCTAATAAAACGTAAAGAAACTAAACAACTCAAGAAACTAAGAACACCACCTTCAGCGTTTTATCAAAAAAGCTAGCAATGGTTTCCTTTCAACTTTTTAGTAATTCTTGTTTCCTTTCACAGATTTATTGTTCGTGTGCAATGTCAGTTAGCATGATGAGGCGCGGTATATACGGGCGGGACAAGTTTCTGTGGCATTTCAGAACAAGTAAAGAGCGCGTGCGCAGCTCCGAGCGGCGCTCAAGATGCGCGAGTGCACGAGCGCCGATAGCTTTGGCTTGATAGCCACGGAAAGTTGTGCCCAGTAAACGGCGCCCGGAACGCGCCATTAACTTGACACCGGGCGCGGCCGAGATTGGTTTTGGCGGAGAACTGCGAGATGTTCTTGCCATCTACGTAGAATAACGTTCTTACGCCGTATTCACACTGGCGGTTGAACCGCGTTCGCAAAGCGGTTGCGAACGCGGATGCTTCAAGATCCAATGCAATTTCACGCGCATCTGATGATGAAAACGAGCGGATCCGCTTCGCGGCTGCGATTCGAACGCCAGTGGGAATGCACCTTTAGATCTATCGGTTGACAAACTCAACGGAAAAGCGCCGTTCGAAAACGTTCCTTCTCTTTTGCCCGCACGCGAGTAGATACGTGCGGATAGCGATCCCGTACACCACCAGCGGCACCGCTTGCGAGGGCAACGGAGAAGGAGCACTTTTGTTTTCTTTGCACGCTTTGTCTTTCCTGGAGTATTGGGATCACCTAAGAAGCGTTCTGTTTTCCCTACAATGGCTGCTGCAGATATTGTCAGAGCGATGAGCTGGCGGGGAATCCCGGACGAGAGCCCCGCTCCCGAAGGCTGCGCGGACCCTCGGACTGTGTGTGCTGCCCTTGGGCGCCGTGGTCAAGCGGAACAGCGCGGCCCAGTGAGACCAGTGTGCCTATGTGGCCGGCCGATGAGGCCTCCCACGCGGCGTTGGCATGGGCGAAGGCCGCTTGACGGGGCGCCTCGGCGGTCGACCTGGGGTCGTCGGCACGGGCGTCCCTTGGCAGTGTCGGCTCGTCTCCGGGCGGCCGCGGAATTCGATCGCGGCCCGCTCGACGGCCCTCCTGTTCGGGACGCGGCAAAGCCGCGCCTGGCAGCCGTCTCGCCGGCCGCTGTCACAGATTGCGCACGGGGTGAGACAAAGGAGAGACCGGCAGCCTCAATAATATTGGACGTCCACGAAGGGGAGCGGAGCCTGCATTGTGGCCACGCTCGGCTAGCCCCTTGAAACGTATTAGGCGAGTTCCGCCCTCGTATTCATAACGCTGAGCGACGGTCGCCTATTTAATGTGGTATTGTGTGCGGCCCCTCTTTTCTGCCTCTTGCTCGGCGGCCCATGGTCTGCCTTCCAGTCCCCGACGCTCTTGTCGGCGGCATTGAAGACTGCTCTTCTTTGCCGCTCCCCTCTTGGCGCTCGCCGCGCCCGGGACGCCCAAGCTGGCCCGAGCAGGATGCAGCTCCCAAGCACCGCGCGCGTCGGCGTCGGCAGCGAGCGCTGACGGCGTCGGGCTCCCGGAGTCTCGAATCAACCTACGTTCGCTGTGTCGGCCGTTCAGGAAGCGGGAACTCCTCGAAAGGAACTTTGGTACCTCTTCTGTCCAGGGCCAATTTGACCAGAGCAATATAACTGACTAACCTGGGGAAGTCTTGAACGTGCATCGCGCGAAAGCACGGACCGTCCAGAGTGACTTCCTATGTATACATACACCATTTGAAAGATCGTATACGTGGGCCGTATCGTTTTCTTGATTTGTATAGGGTGAACGAGCACTGGAGCGTCTGCGGCAGTCAGAATGGGCTCGAATAGAGCGCCGCTGCCATGTTTTCTCACAAGCATTTATTCGCATTCTTGATTATCTGCACGCTGTGGACTGTATACTTGGTTCAGTCCATCCACTCTGCAATACGCGGCAAAAATAGCAGTTCATTTTAGACGCAGCTCTCATTTTTCAGAAATGTTGCTTTCATTTCTATTTCGTTTGATTGATCCATACCTCACACTTCGAGATTTGAAGCTAAGGTGCAATTTCGAAGCAGGAATGCAAAGTAATGCAAATAATCATGGTTCCACCTGAAATTAAAAAAAATAAATAAAAACAACACAGGTACACACAAACGCAGCTGCAAATGTTCGTAGTATATTGAGCGTACACTTGTTTAACTCTATAGGGTCTTCCAGAGAATCAGAGATACAATGTCACTTGGAAGCCTGTTCCATTTGGAAGTCGACCACTTCATAGGAGTCGTCTGAAATGTTTAGTATGACAAGATACTAAATATATATATTTTTGTAAAAAATTGAGCTGGTTTCAACATGTTGAGCTTCAGCTGTGGGCTGTTACAATACATGTTAGGAAGGAAGGTTAGCGCGGAATTTGTCTTTTCGTTTAAAGCACAAACAGCTCGGCCATTTCTTATTTTTGACTGCGAGCACATTTCTGTGCCAAGGTAATCTTGGAAAATAAATATGGCCCTCCTATTTTGACGTGACAACGTCTCACCCGACACCCGAAGGAGTGCATGTACGGAACCTTATGCAACGGAAACAGACCTTACCATAGGGCGGTTCCACGTGACGCACTTCCGGCTAGGAACTTCGAAGTGTACCCCTCTGAATGAGTCACTCGTGGATCGCGGTGACGTGACATCGCACTGACAGAGTTTCTCGTTAATGTAAGCGTCTTCGGGTATGTAGGATTCAATGAACCAAACAAAAGTCCTTATTTGCAACGATCTCGAATATATTAAAATTTTCAATCCTTTTTCTTTTCTCGTGAAATTCGGCGTCAGGGGGTGAAGACGGGAGCAGAACGCGGCAAATCCTGAGCGCTGACATGAATAGTCCCGACAGAAAGAACGAGGGAGAGCGACAGAAAAGCAGAAAAAGAAAAGAGGCAAAAGTTGAGGCGTGTTCATTATGCCGCGACGAGTTGAAGTTGCTCGAGCTCTTGTCAACTTTATTTTATTCAATGCGTGATTTCGGTGTTTTCCTGCAAAGTAAGCTATAAACAAAACTAGGTTCAGATCTACAGGCGATTTTTTGCTGCTGCTTTCTACAGACTAAAGGAGTACGGAAACTAAATCTTTACACTTATTTTTTTTTTTTATTGTGGTCTATGTTGTGCCGGCAGCCCAGAAACTCTAGCCTAGATACTGGTTTTGAGCTGCCAGAAGAGAAGTCAAGAAAAGTGATTTTAAAACGAATTAACAGCTTTCAAAACATCGTCTGGTGGCGGTCTGTCAAGCTCCATTGGAATGCCGCCACGTCATGAGTTCGTAAGAAGCAGCGCCAGTTTGCGGCAGTATGGCTCGCTCGTATACTTACTTAGTCCTGAATGTGACTTGGCGGAGAACGCTGATGCGTTTACTACGTTGCATATGTTAAAGCTTCCACAGTTCTTCCGCAGCATGAATTCCACACTATTAAATTAGCCGTTCTTTGCAGATGTTAGGTTGGAGCTTGATTTGAGGATGCGGGGACCTCCGAATCCTCAGCGCAAGATGGCATCTAGGCTTAAGACTTCTACAGAGTCATATACTGACCTACATACAAGACGTAATATTTCTGTGCCGGTAGGCTAATCCCGAAATCCCCCGAACCTGAGCGAATTGAGCACATACTCGAAGACAGTGGCGTAGCCAGGAATGTTTTTCGGGAAGGGGGGGAAGGGGGGGGGGGCTGAGGTGGCTGGGAGGTCCATGACTTGGGGTGCGGAGAGGGGGAGGGGGTGAAAATGCATGTGTATATTATAGGGTCGGCTGGATTTCCGGAGGAGGGGGAGGGAGGGGGGCTGAAGCCCCAAAGTCCCCCCCAGCCCCCCTGCTGAAAGGAATAGCAGATGATACTTTTCAGCTGCTCGTATTTAAAAACTGCCCAACGGCCGCCGAGGTCTCTGAAGGAGTGCCGCCGGTTCGAGGCAGCTAAAAGCGGTAGGATAACACACTAATTCAGCCGGCTGCCTAACACACCAGCAACATCATCTTCCGAAGACACTGATGCTAACTCAGTACAAAGAACAAAAATTATCCGCCAATAGTTGGAAGTGATGATGCCCCCGGAAGGTATTTCCGGGCCTTCCGATTTGTCAAACAACGCCGTGTCTGTCGCTGTCGTCCAAAGCGTTGTCAGGCAGTAAATGGAGCAGATCTGCTGCCCGCCTCGTCCACGATATCGACCAGCCCCTGACCGACCGATTCACATCCCTGAATGTTGCGCCTGTGATGCTCCGGCCAGGGCACAAATATTCATATCGCCCCGTCATCGAGACCCCGCTGCATGGCGAACTCCTGACAACCGACCACTTTGTTTCACTTGCAGCACGGCTGGTCATTTCGCACGATTGCCGCAACCGCTGGAATGACCGACAGCGTGTTTCCACCTAGCAGTGGCCGTCGTCCTTACAGCGGAAACTTTCCTTCGGCCTCTCCTGACCTCGCAAGCGAAGAGAAAATATTCGCTCGTCCATCCCGAAACCGTCGCTCACCGTTCCCAAGCTGACACCAGTCGATGTCTCCAGTTTTTCACCGCTCCGTATCGCCGTCCCATGATGTTCAACCCTTAAAAAATTAAACCATACAGCTTCAAGAGGCGAGGCTACACCACAGTTTTTAGCCGCAAATCCTCGACAAAATATACTCGCTACAACTCATAATCGGCTCCTAGTTGACGTTGACGGTACTAAAACATTCGCTCTTGTAGATACCGGAGCCGCTCTTTCCATCATGCACAAAGACTTCCGACGACGCCTAAGAAAGCTGATCCCACCGCCCGAGACGAAAATGCTGTGTCGGGCATGCAGATTGCGGCACTATCTCTCCTTATGGCCTGCGCGGTGCTCACATAACTCTCGGTGACAAGACAGCATTCGTTCTTTTTACAGTCTTCATGACCTGTCCCCACAAAATAATACTAGAATGGGATTTTCTGTTTTCAAACTTGGCTCTCATTGGCTGTTCTATAGGCGAGATTGAACTTGATACTACTGAGTCCCATGAGAATTCTGACTCAGTTGTGTCTACATTACGCTGTCTCGACACGCCACGCATACCTCCACTTTCTGCTGTCGGGAAACGTGAATTGTCTCACTCGATCCAAGACGGTGACTACATAATCTCGGCTAATGCAAATATCTTGCTTGAAAAGCAACTCGCACTAGCACAGTGCGTCACTGCAATGTTGCAAATTTGTGGGTGACCACCAATATTATTCGGATTTCTCAAATCCTGTCCAAAGTTATGACTACTGCGCACAGCTATCCAACAATAAATTGCGTCGTAGCTGTCATTTCTGAAGATATGTCAGCAGATAACGTCGCTCAACAAATACCGAGCCCTGACATTGTCGAAATTGCAAGCATGATTGACCCAACTTCAGACGAAGACAAGACCCAGCGAATGCGCAAGTCGCTTTGCAAGTATCATACCATATTTGATCTAGCAAATGGTTCTCTTGGCCAGACAAGTATACAGTCACCCACCGAATCGACACCGGTACGGAAACACCAGTCCACCACCGTCCCGTCCCTATCGGGTATCACCAAGCGAACGCCGCACCATCCAACAAGAAGTTGACAAGATGCTGTCGAGAGATATCCAGTCATCATCGAGTACTTATAGTCCTCTCCTGTTATTTTAGTGAAAAAGAAGGACGGCTTTTGGCGCTTTTGCGCCGATCATCGCCAGTCGAACAAGGTAACAAAAAATAATGCGTATCCTCTGCCACGCATCGACGACACGCTAGATTGCCTCTATGAAGCTGAATATTTCTCCTGCATTGACCTTCGCGCCGGCTACTGGTAGATCAGCGTCGACAAAGCCGACCGTTAGAAAACTACATTCGTCACACCTGACGGCCTTTTTGAATTCAAGGTCACATCATTCGGGCTTTGTAATGCGCCCGCCACACTCGAAAGAATGATGGATCGCCTCCTAAAGGATCTAAAATGGGGCACCTGCCTGTGGTATCTAGACGATGTAATCGTTTTCTCTGAGTCTTTCCCTAAGCATCTGGAACGAGTGAGTCAAGTCCTTGAAAGTTTTCCGACAGGCTCAGTAACAACTAAATTCATTCAAAGGCCAGTTTGGCAGTCAAGAAGTTAAGGTTCTGGGACACATTGTCAACAAACACGGTGTTCTACCAGAACCAGACAAAATTAAAGGCGTCAAAGAACCCCAACACCCCAATCTTCGGAATACGTTAGAAGTTTTTTGGGAATTCGCTCCTACTTTCGTCGCTTCATTAAAGACTTCGCGCACAATGCACCTATACTGACTTCCCTCTTGCACAAAAATCAAGCTTTCGAATAGATATCACACTCACCACTAAGATTCCTTTTCCCGTCTAAAGGCTGCTTCGACTTCGAATCCTACTTTCGACCTCTTCGACGACACTTCACCCATTGAAATCCGAACCGACGTCAGTGGTCACGGTATCATGCAATTCTAGCACAACACCAGCTCAAAGGAGAAAGGGTGATTGCCTACACCAGCCGACTCTTTTCCCAGGCTGAGCGTAATTATACCATTTCCGAGAGGGAATACCTCGCTGTGGTATGGTCCCTTTCTGAATTTAGGCCATACCTCTTCGGACGTCCCATCCGTGTAATCACTGATCACCACGCTCTTTGTTGGCTATCGTCATTGAAAGATCCCACTGGTCGCCATTAGCGCTGGCCGCTCCGCCTCCAAGAGTACGACTTCACCATCGTTCACAAGAACCATCGTGCACAAACAAAAGGGATGGAAATGGTCAAACACACAGCTGTTGTAGCTGACACTTTTATCAAACATGTACCAACTAGCTCAACTTAAGGCTGTTCACAAGAACAATCATCTCATAACACGTTTACTCCCCGTAGTGCTCCATTGTATACAGTAAAAATAGCTTTGTTAAAATAACGTAAGATTACTAATTAGCGAGAATATTTTGAAAAACGTTTTAATAATATTAAAATATCGTAAGATAACAGCGCTTTTTGGTGTGTGTGCTAGTTTATTGTTTTCAGCCGCAGAAGTACTGGAAATGATCGTAAACGTCTAACCGAGAACGAGTCCACCTTATTTGGCAGATTGGACTCGGGAACCCCAAAAAATACATTTGACAAAAAACAAATGTACTCAGCACATTATCGATTCTTCTGGCTTACTGCATGCTAACGACAAATGTTGTATTATGTTGTATTTTTTTTGCGCTCGTTTAAACTTCATTGTTGTTCAGAAACTTGCGTGAGCTGCTTCCAAAATATATTTTTTGTACGGATGTAAGTACAGGTCTCAGACACCACAAAATTTGCCGTAATATTGTGGAGGGATTCTATTAAATAAATAGAATCATAACGTGTTTCTTATATACCAACAATAAACCATACGCTTCGATTAACTTGGATACTATCCGTAGTGGCAATAAATCAAAACGTTTATTCGACTGAGGAGCCCGCAGTTAACGTGTAATCACCCTTAAATTTTGGAATAAGAATTTCGCACAAATTTCCAGGTTACAATCGGCAGGGTAGCCTCTATACTTATTAACAGCAGTAGCAGAAGACCTCGTTCAGAAATAAAAAAGGTGAACCAAAAAATGCAAGTTAAGTGATAAAAGAAAAGGCAGCTGTTATTCCTTATATACATAAGGTTTCACGCTGTGTTAAAAAGTTAGGAAATCACATTAACATTAACGCCACCTTTTCAACACCAAAGCTTTATAGCCTGTGTAGCAAATTAAATCACTCAGCATACCGTCAAATTGGCTAAAAAACAAACACCAAACATGTTTTGTGTTTTGCTCTGAAGGATTGGTTTGTTCTATTCCACTCTCGGGGGGGGGGGGGGGGGGAGAAATATATCGGATAAACTGGCCGGTGTTTGAATGATCGATTAAAGGGCCCCTGAAAATAAGATAAAGAGTTTTTTTAAACAGTTTAATTGGCACACGCATGTCAAAAAATAAATTTTACGCGAAAAAAATTTTAGAGCAAGATTGACGGCGAGAGATTTATTTGAAATTCTGTGCGCGAAGTCCATGACGTCACTGGTCATTGCCGTTACTTCCGATATTTTTTGAAGGCCGCGAATACGACCAGTTTAACTTCTTTCGGGTGATTTCATTGTGTCAAGTAATATGTATTTATTATAATTTTGTCTGTTACTGTAATTCGCTTATACATGATGTGGAAAAACAGCTCAGAAAACACGGACTACGAAGAGGAACAAACACGACAGGACAATACTGTCGACAGGAGACGACAGGACAGCATTGTCCTGTCGTGTTTGTTCCTCCTCGTAGTCCGTGCTTTCTGAGCTGTTTCCCCCATCATGTATAACGTCAACCAACTGGCCCAGTTCACCACCTTATTACAGATTACTGGCGTTTGCTTGTTTTTTCACAAAAGATGACTGATTTTTATGCGCGACAATATGGTAGGAAATTAAGGTTATTCTTGATCAACAAGGACGTCACCGTGGGGCGACATATTGTCTCCTGTTCTGAACGAATGTGTATTTCTTGAGAGTCCATAGATTCCTTATACTCTTGTTTCATAGTCAATTTAAAAGCCCTCTACAAGGACCTCTTTAAAGTATCAGCGGACCAGCACACGACGATGTGCACGCTCACAGCCGAGATCGCGAACTGATTTGCCAATTCTTTAAATTAATTCGTTCTGAATGCCTTTGAAGTGCCCGTAAAAACAGGTGGTATTAAGGCTGGTTCACGCTGCCTTGTTGTCTTAAAGGGACGATGCAACGATTTTTGTATTTTGCGCAAATACCGCTTAGAACGGATCCCTGACGTTAATGACCTGTGAAATACCCGTTCGTTTTTCACCACACGCAATCGAAGTCCCAGAAAAAATTAAAGAAAAACGAGCAGAGTTCACCCCCTCAACTCGCAGCCAGAACAAGCGGCCACGTGATCTGGAGCCGATTATATGCCGCCAATGTTGATCATAGCCATGCGCTGGGGTTGGCAAGGCACAGGACACGCGCTGAGTTCCAGACATTGTTATGGTTCGGCTGTTGTCGTCATTGCAGCGATTGGACACAGGACACCACCCGAATGCTTCTCGAGCTATCGATTATCACGAGCCTAAATCGAGTGTCCACGCCATGCTCGGGTCCAATCTATGAGCCGCATTCAAATATCGTCACTGGGCGGTACTGCTACCGCCCAGCTACGTCATCAGGTTTTGCGAAGGAGAGATAGAATGAAAACACTCGGTTTTGTCCTCGAAATTACAGCACAACAAAGGAGTTTCTTGGTCAGTAGTGTTGCGTGCGAGTATCCTTGAGTCCCACTAGTGCCAGTAAGCTCGTGTAAAGTGAAAAACATTCCAATTGAATATCGTTGCACCGCCCCTTTAAAGGTACGCTGAACCAAGCATTTCATTGTCCACAATAAGTGGCACACGACCTTTCCACGAGTTAGCAGCCACCAGTGTGCGTGAGCACACGCAACAAAATTGATGTCATAGTCCTTTAAAGGAGCTGTGCAACGATATTCAGTTGGAATGTTTTTCACTTTACACGAGCTTACTGGCACTGGTGGGACTCAAGGATACTCGCACGCAACGCCACTGGCCAAGAAACTCCTTTGTTGCGGTGTAATTTCAAGGACAAAAGCGATCATTTTCATTCAATCTCTCTTTTGCAAAATTTGATGACGTAACGTGGGGATCGCAGTACACCCAAGTGACGATATTTGAATGCGGTTCATAGATTGGACCCGAGCATTGCGTGGGCGCTCGATTAGGGCTCGTGATAATTACTAGCTCGAGAAGCATTCGGGTAGTGGCCCGTGCCCAATCGCTTCAACGACGACAATAGCCGAGCCATAACAATGTCTGGAACTCAGCGCGTGTCCTGTGCTTTGCCAACCCCAGCGCGTGGCTATGATCAACATTGGCGGCATATAATCCATTCCAGGTCACGTGGCCGCTTGTTCTGGCTGCGAGTTGAGGGGGTGAACGCTGCTCGTTTTTCTTTAATTTGTTTCTGGGACTTCTATTGCGTGGGGTGAAAACGAACGCGTGTTTCATAGGTCATCAACGTCAGGGATCCGTTCTAAGCGGTATTTGCGCAAAGTACAAAAATTGTTGCATCGCCCCTTAAGATGACAGTGAAATGTGTGGGCTTCGGAGAAAAGGAGAATAAAGGCAAGCTTTTTACCTCACAGTTGGCATCTGGTGTAAAAGTTACGCGATTAATTGGTCTAACGAGTTCGTATACCTTTGCACTTGTGACGATGAAAAGACTGTCTTTATTCTCCTTTTGCCAGAGTCTACTACATTTCACTGTCATCTGGCGTGAATGGAGGACTATGACGTCAATTTCGTTGCGTGTGCTCGCGCACACCGGCGGCTGCTGGCTCGTGGAAAGATCGTTTTGCCACTTATTATGGACACTAAAATGTTTGGTTTAGTACCCCGTTAGGGCCTACGCACAGTTGCGTTTGGGAGCGTTTGAGTGCGTTTGACTGCGTTGTGTCGAAAAACAAAAGCGAGCCATCGGCCCATCTGTGCTTCGTATGAAGCTTGGAATCTAATTCAAGGAACAGCTTTGCACGCGACATAAGATGCAGGGATGTCACTGCATGGTACCTCGCAGCCGCAACGCCAGCTCAAACGTAACTGTGCGTAGGGGCCTTTAAGTGTAGTCAACGTTACTAGAACACTCAGTTGGGAAACTCGCCCTTGAAACCCGGACCGCTCGCGTCCACCGAGACCAAGCTAAATACGATAACAGCGCCACCCTTGAGCGACTAGTCAAAACATGAGAGTTCATTTATATTGCTACTGCGAAATGACAATGCGAGATGGCGCCACCGGCCTTTGCACTAATCGATCTGAACCAATACATGCAGACGTGCAGTTCCTGGAGTGGCCACTGCGGTAGAAATGGCGGCGTTGCGATCGCCATTAGTTCGGTTCTCGAGTACGGATCGAAGCCACTTTTTAGGGGCGAAGCTCCTTAGCGTCTAGCCTTGTCCGTCCGTCCGTCCGTCCGTCCGTCCGTCCCTCCGGCGTCCGTGCTCACGTAAAAAGGAAAAAATGTTTGCGCAGTCGACAGGATTCGAACCTGTGCGGGGAGACCCCAATGGATTTCTAGTCCATCGCCTTAACCACTCTGCCACGACTGCGGGACGAGTAGGGGCTCTGAGATGTGGTAGTAACTCAAGAGCTGGGGTTTCTGTCATGGATGAAACGTTGCATGTAGCCGCTCAACGTCTATACAGGAGAGGGCGCTGCGGTCAAATGCGTATATAATCGCGTTAAACTTTGCATGCATTGGCTCAACGTTTATAGACGAGAGGGCGCTGCGGTCAAATGCTCAAATGCGTATCTAACCACGTTGCATACCACACATTCTCTTTCTGACATGGACAGATGACTTAAGCGGTGGAGATGCGTTCCCACGGCTTCTAGCGGATCCGAGCTGATCCGCTAGAAGAACCACTGGCTCTGCATTTCACCGACCATAAAGCAGTAATAATGAAGTCGAAAGGCAACCCGGAACTCAGCACTACCTATGAGCAGTAAAAAAAAAAAAAAAATCAGCACTGTTAAGTAACGAAGGATTTTGTTTAAAATAAGTAAGATTTGTTTTAGAAAAGTTTATCTTTCTGCAGTTGCGTCGGCATTTTTTTTTTATCTGCCTTTGTTTGGGTCGGCATTTTTGGGCGTTTGCTTGCAGACCCGCGGCGGGGGATACGCTCGCGGGATAGCATGAACGGGAAGTCGTCGCCCGCTTCCGCGCGCGGGGGCTTCGACCAGCCGCGGGGCTCGGCAAAGACGAGTCGGACCCCGGTCGTTAAGCGCGAAACACATGTACGACGAAACCGTCCGATCCGACGTGCGGACTGCCGGAATGACCTTGGGGGGAGAGGGTTTTCGTAGCACCGGAGAGCGTTGAAAACCTCGCCTCCGACCGTCGTATTGCGTGGTCGGACGTCGGATCGGACGGTTTCGTCGTACATGTGTTTCGTGCTTTAACAAACGGATTGGGTTTCAGTTTGGGGCGCCGGAACACCCGTGTCTCGGGCAGAGGTACTTCTGTCCGCATTTGTGAGCATGAAAGCGGATGTGCTTGTGTCCGGTGTATTTCGCCGCTTCATGTAGAAACTTCGCTTTTAATCGACACAATAACTTAACTAGGTGGCGCCAGCCAGGCGGCGACGAAAGCATGTAGTGTTGTGAAAGGCTACGACACTACCGTACCACGATTACGAGAGCGGCGCATGTCCCTGGCTCACGTCGACCAAAGCACGCGCTCGCACCGACGGGCGGCTCGTGCGGGAGCTTGGAGAACTGGGCTCTCGAGGTAACCGTTGTACAAGCTGGGTGTCCGTGTCTGCGTGTGCGTGTGGGTGACTCTTCAGCGAGCGAGCCACCACGCCGAGAGACCCGCCACGAAATTCTTCGACATTGGCTGGCCGTTGGCACCGAACTTCTTCCGCATTGGCTGCCGAGGACCACGTAGGCCCCTGCGATTGGACAAACCAGTGGACGGCGAGATGGCCAGGCTGATATATAAAGAAGCGGCGCCCGTGAAGTGGTTGTTGTACGAACACTGAAACGATGTTGTAATTAATGTAAAAACAAGAGTGTTCTGTTTTGCTGAGCTCGTCGCCTCCGGCTCCTCTGTCCTGTCTCCTACCCGGCAAAAGGTAGCGACGCCGGGCTGGGAGCCTTCGTCGGAACCCTCAATCACGACAGTAGTGACTCTACAAGGAATTTCGGTTTGACCGTTGAGGCGTCGGAGGGGATCACGTTGACAGCTCGCTGATCATTTGTTAAGATTGTACCACGTGACAATGGGCAAATTTGAAGTGATTGGTCCGTCTCTGGAGGAAAGGAGGCCCTACGAGTCTAGGAAAAGGGCTGCCGAAAGGATTCTTGGGGGATTCGGCTCTTCATATCAGGAAGATTCGGCTGTTGAGACTGGGTCTAAACTATGGGTTGTAATTTTGAGTGTTTTGTAAATTACTGTTGACTTGTTGTCGTTTTGTTTTGAAATAAACGTGGCCACACTGGCCATCGTAAAACAACCAACGTCGTAATGTGTCCAGCGGGATCGAACAACTTTTAGTGTTTTTTTTTTCTTATTCGACTCCCGGGGGACTTTCATCAGGCGAACACCATCATCGGTCGTCGCCATCCTGACCGTCCGGCCCCCTCCCTTCGGAAAGTTGACTAGCACCATCAGCACTACCTATGAACAATAAAATCAATATCATCAGCACCACCAGAGCTTCGCCCCAATCAACATCATTCACCACGTGAAGATGCGGTCATTTTGTTTTTTCAAAGCAGGGGCAGTTTTTTAACCGGGTTGTTCTAGTAACGTTGAGGGTGGTTCACACAGCCCCGTTTTCTGCGTTACGTTACGTTACGTTACAAAAACTTACGTGCAAGTCGCCGTTACATCTGTGCAGCATATTAAGTCTGCTGCCAGTTCAAAGAGATAGCTCGGCACGCGACATTCGAGATGCGAATGTTTTGGTGACGTGTACGTAACGTAGGAAAATGTAGAAAACGGTACTGTGTGAACCATTTTTAACGTTACGCTACGTTGCGCTACGACAGATTACGTACAAGATCACCGGGATGTCTGGGCTTCATATTAAGCGTAGTTAGCAATTCAAGGAAAAAGTCGGGCACGCGACATTCCAGACACGAATATTTCGGTAGCTCCCGTTTTCTTACGTTACATTACTAAAGCTTACGCACAAGTCACCGGACATCCAGGATAGCCTGGCACGCGACACTCGAGACAAAAATGTCTCATTGACTTACACGTATAACGTAAGAAAACGGTGATGTGGGAACCAGTCTTTATGCCTAACGGGAGAAAACGCAAGAAAAAGAGTTGTGCCATGGCGGATTTATGGAGTATTAAGAAAGTTATTGCAACCCCGTCAGGAAACGAAAAAAAATGCTTAAAAGGACAGCAGAATTAGGTTGGACCAAAAGCCCCTTGATATGTTTGTGTTTGTAAATTGCGTCAAATGCGCTAATGCACCTTATTTGGCCCTTAGTAACCAATGGTGGCGGCGCACTAAAATGGGCGGTTCTTGAAAATAAACGGCGGCGGAGCACTCGCTCCTGGCATGTGTCCCACGCGCTCGCGTGACCATGGTTGTCGGTACTTGCAAGGAATGCTGAGTGTAAATCTTATCAAGGTGCTTGCCTTCTTCAAAGTGTTCGCTCTGCTAAAGTGCAATCAAATTTCAAAGTAAAATTTTGGCGTTTTACGTGCCGAACCAAGGTTGGATCGGTGGACGGGTGAAAGGGTGACATCCAGTGTAATTAGTAGCAGCAGATACACATTATATGTTAAATCAACCGCGCACGACAAAACTAATAACCAATCAAAACCGCAGGCTAACGGCACGCTCTGACCACGACTAAGCGCGCGGGCCGGGCCGGTAGGACAGTTAGCCCAACGGAAAACACAATCATAAATTTTTTTTGTTTCGCCTGGCACCAGTACCAACCGTTAGTGAAAAACAGAACAATGCAAAAACCTTACCTACATTCATCTTCAAAGCTCGTCACAACCGCAACCGCTGACAAAAATGTATCGATGCAAATCATCTAAAAAATAAAAAGGAAAACCTTCTTGAGGTAATTTAAAACAAAACCTCCAAATTAATTAAAAAAACGTTGGTCGAACAAAATAATGATTTTGTGTGTTGCGTTTGTCCTTCGTTTTTGCCGGTCTCGGGTTTTTGTATTAAATTACGTTCAATAATCACCAGGTATTTTGCGCCCTAAGTTTTTGTTTCGAAACCTGAGCTTTTTCGTTGCCGACTCCTGTTGCCGTCCTGGTGTCTATGGCTTGAGGGAATAGCACGACGAACCAAACACGCACTTTCACAAGGGCAGAATCCACGTGGAAACTGGGCAGCTGACAAACAGCTCAGGAGGAGGAGGGACGTCTCGAGCGGCGTTACGGCCAGCTCCAGAAAACTTGACCGCTTTCCTCGCTACAACTGTGGCAGAACCGGAGGATTCGGATGTTTCACAAGGAATTCTGGCCCAAAGTCAACTTCCTACGAAAGGCGATACGGCAGTGTGTCTAAAAAATGGGAGGCGGCGAAGTTGAAAGGAACATTCTGTTACCTCACAAACTCCCGCAAAAATTGGAAATGCGAAAACGCAAACAGAAAATAACCTGAATGGTTTTTTCTTTGCATTTTATTTTTAGTCTGTTTGCGGATTATTTCTGCGGTCGATAACCCAGAAACTTGAACTAAGCGCCTTGGTCGTATCACCGTGACCTTCTGGCCAACTCAAAATAGAGAACCAAGCTGGTCAAGTGAAGTAAACTCAAGGCAACTTCCGAACTGATCTCTTTGCGCTCTCAGCGAGACTTCAAGGTATGACGAAAGTAATCGTCGAGGAGGGTGAGCCCACCCTTGTTGAAAGGGCTTCTCAACAAAGCATCCGTCAGGGACGGTCGAGGTTTCGACGCAGTGAACAACCTTGGGCTGTGGTTTAGGCAGGTGTAAGAACGTGAAAGCTTTCTCGCCTGAGTCTCAGTTTACAGAAAGCGGATACTATTGTTTTCCCGAGGAAAGGGTAACCAGCGGATTCAGCTGAGGCAGTCAAAATCTCCAGCGGCGAGAGATTGTCGCCTTCGGAAGGGATGTGTGTTCTAGCAAAACCGCTGCGTCTTTGTGGTACGCTGACAGTGATCTTCGAAGATAATGAGGTCCCTCTTGTTATCTTCAATATATGTACCAGGGTGGGCTGCAATTTCCATGCAGCAAATAACCTTGGGCTTGGTTTGAGCCTAAGCACATGAGACTACAATACAACTTTTTAACTGAACTTTATTGAAATGACCCCGCGCAAATATTCCTGTCTTTTCTGAACAGTTCATGTAATGTGAATAATGCTTTAACTGAACACGACAGAAATTTTAATCAAATGTAACGAGAAACGTAGCATAAAGGGCCTCTGACACGCCAAAAAAAATATTTTTTTTTCATGCTAGGCGTTGAAATGGCATATCAGGACATCACAAAAAAATTGTTTCACTATAGAGTTGCGTAGTTTTTTTATAAAAAATAGAAATACGAGGCCCGATTCAAAGTTCCCGCCGTGCACTGTGACGTAACAGTGTACCGCAAGGTGTCGGGGCGGTTAGAAGGGAGGCATCGCCGGAAGTCACGTGAGTTGTATCTCTCCTCGTGCTTACCGCGAGCGCGTGTAATATTTTTTTAAATATTTTTTTTATTCTCCGCACCTCCACGAGCGATCGAAGCAGACAAGGTTTGTTTTATTTGCATTTCATCGCTTAATGTTGCTGTAAAGGTAGAAGAAGCGGATTCAGTGAATTGACGTGATCAACTACAATGCCTAGAAGGTTCTGTGTGAGGGACTGTCCCGGTATTTCAGCAACTGAAGAAGAGATCACACAGCATGCATTTCCGAGAGACATACATCGGCCGCATGTGCACCTAGTAAACAAGTTCTACTCATGTTCTAGACAAAATACATACTTTGTGCTCGACGTTTACTTGTACTTTGTACACAAACCAGCTCGTATTCTTTAGACGGCAGGCATCTTTAGCCTGGAGAGTATCCGATGATTCAATGACCTCGGTGTCTGAACCTTCAGCAATGCGATCGGGCGTGTCGTATGCTAGCAATCCTAATTTCTGCGAGCGTTCTAAAATTTTTTTCAAAACTTGATAGCTTGTTTTGCGCCCAGTATAGCTCTGTATGATCGGGCTGACGGCATGCACTCGTACACTGGCTTGTACTCGCAACGCTTTCATCATTGACCTCCATCACGTCGATCCACTGACTCTTCGTCCTCAAATTTTACAGCACGCAAACTAACCAACGGTGCAGCGATAAAGAGCTAGTGGAACTGAAACTTCGTTTTCTACGATCACTCGTACAAAAATTAGAATAAAAAAAAATCTTAAGCACGGTCGCGGAGAGCACGAGGAGTGAAACTCACGTGACTTCCGGTGAACTCACTTTTAGTGACGTAGGTGGATGCCTCCCTTCTGACCGCCCCGACACCTTGCGGTACACTGTTACGTCACAGTGCACGGCGGGAACTTTGAATCGGACCTCGTATTTCTATTTTTTATAAAAAAACTACGCAACTCTATAGTGAAATAATTTTTTTGTGATGTCCTGATATGCCATTTCAACGCCCAGCATGAAAAAAATTATTTTTTTGGCGTGTCAGAGGCCCTTTAAAGGCCGGCGACCAGACACGAGGTTCTGCAAGGCAGAAGATCCTCCTCACCCTGGGGGAGGAGGAGACAGGCAAAGGTGGACAGGGTAGAAGGGGGAGAGGAGGAAACGGAGGCAGAGTGGTAAGCGTGAACTAGTCGTCGGTCTCTAATAGACGATACCGACAAATAGAAACGAAACAACTTTTCTCGTTAGTCAGTTAGAAATCTAGCGAATATGGTAGTGCGTTACTGAAAATACTAGCACATTACAAGTAACGTCGTTACTAGTAACGCGTTACTTCCAAAACTAATTTTAAGGCTAAAAAGCCTAGCAATAAACCCAACTTCCGAAACTAACATTTGCCGATTCTGGTGCGTGGATTTGTGGTTGAAGGGGGAACTCCCATGCACCCAATCGAAAGTTAACATAAATAAAAATAACACAAAAAACAATATTTTTTTTTAGTGATGCGTGTTGAAAATATGGTTATAAATCTAATTCTTGATGAAATTAAAAAATTCATATTAGTTATTTCGTTCAAACATATTAGACTAAAGTGGTACCAGTCGATAGCACATGTACTATTGGACTGCAGGTGTATGGTATCTAGAAGTAAGCACTTTTTGGAGTGAATCCCAAGATGCAAGGTTTCAAATATGTTATCAAATCGTCAAAGGTGTGATTTGCAAGAAGTGAAATTATGCAGGCGGGCCGGTCAGAAAACACAATAAACTAAAATCTTGAAACACGGAGAAATAAAATAACAAACAGCACAATACAAAATCTCAATTGAGATTCTTTAGTGCGCTGTCTGTTATTTTATTTATCCCGGTATCTCAAGCTTCTAAGTTAGGAAAGATACGATGTTTGGCATTTTATACTTCTGGACTCAAATATGTCAAAGCAGCTTAATTTAAACGATAAAATAGGCCGAACATCATAGATTTTAATGAAAGTTATGGCGAGTCCTTTCGGTTTTACCTTTGTTATAACAACCGAAAGAACTGGACACAAAAATCAAGCAGCCGAAATGTAGCATTTCACCTTGCTCCACTTCAAAGTTCTTGTGAAAACAAATACATATTAAAAAAATACAGATATATATGTATATATAGTCGTCGCGGAAACGGGGCTATTATATATATTCGATTGAACTAAGTCGAAATATTATTCCCTCTGACCAGCGGCGGTCGTAAGGGGGAGGGGGGGGGGGGGGCGAAAGGAGTGGTCGCCTCCTCCAAAACCTCTTCGCTCGTTTTTTTTCTTCTTTTTTAAGATTTGTTCGAAGATTGCGGAAGCACTCTTGCTCACTGGAAGTAGCCCTTTTCAAAAGTCCATCAAGCAACATTGGCGGTCACCACTGTTTGCTCACGAAGCGCTTGATTGGATCCGAGTCCTCGCCAAGCGCTGACGCAACACTCGTTTTCAATGCGAGCTGAGCCGAGTTCACGCCGAACACTGACGCAGACCTCGTGTCCAATACATGCTCAGAGTATGTGCGCAAGCAATGGCGGACGGGCGTTGGCGCCGACTTTTTGAAAAGGGTCTATTGGCTTCGACGATATACACCAGCTACACCTCACGAATTATATCAAGTCTTTTCATCTCTTTAGAGGAAAATGTTACCCGTCGCGTTAAGCTGTTTTTTTTTTTTTTTTTGTCTTTTAAAGTGGCATAATGTGACACGGCGGCGACGGCCGTGACATAATCTCCTGGGCGCAGTCCGCCGCGGCTTTCAAGGTCGCTCCCGCCGCCGAAAGGATCGCCCCCCCACTGGCCCAATATCTGCAATTCGCCCCCCCCCCCCCCCTCCCTAGAACTAATGTCTGGGACCGCCTCTGCCTCCGACACGCATCTGATTTGAAATTAAACACCCCTGCTATATACTCCCTACTAAATAGTTTGTGACAGTTAACCCTGCCATAGCCGGTGTCAGGTTAAGAACCCAGCAGATGCTCCGCCTCCAGCATGCGCTCGTTGCTTTCAACCCCTGGCTGCGCATGCGACCAAGTACAACCAAAGGCAGAAAGCTCGCGCTCGAGGCGCTGCATCTACTGGCATCATCGCCAAAGAGAGGTGCAAGCGAACTCCTGTAAGGTTCAACCGTTTAGCCCAGGAATCATGCGGACAGAGGTGACAAACACCAAATCCTCCGGTTTGTGACTCTCCCTCTCTCCGCTCCAGGGTTCACATCTTGAGCTAGGTCGCTCTACGTTCTTATTGTGCTGTGCGCCCGCCGCCTGGCATTGCTAAATTGTATCCGTGCGCATCAATACGAAGTGAACAAGGTGAAACAGCACCCTTGAAATGTTTTCGGCGGTTTTTGGAAGCTAAATAAAGCTTTTAAAATTCGGGTTCAACGCGATCTCACCAGGAAAATCCCTTTCAACATTCAATCAGAACACAAAACGCAGAGGGTGTGGCGGGCATCGTTATTGGACACCAGTGATATCTGCCCTGGCGTCGCTTCCGCTGAACCCACCAAGAGCGACCTCACCAGGTGCTGCCCGACGCCACCACTGCCGCGGTGCATTCTGGTGCCCGAGTTTTCTCCAGTTTTCCGGCCGCATAAATGCGCGTTCTGCGCCCTGCGCTTGGAAATGTTCTGGTTGTCACGAGACTTTTAATCAGGTATTTCCTCCCGGTTTTCAATGGGTAGCTTCACCTGCTGTTTGCCCGGGTGCTACAATAACAAAAAAACAGACAAAAGGGCACCGCATTTTATGCCTTCCGGAAAGAAAGCAGCCTCCTAAAAGAGTGTCTAAGAAAGGTAAACCGAGGAGGACAGAGCAGCAGGAAAAAAAGTACATTTTTGGATTTGTTTTTTGATTTGCTTCATAATCTGTATCCACCCCATTGCACGTTAGCTAAGCAGTGTAAGATTGCAGGGCTCGATGGCATAGTAGGGTGTGCCGTAGTGTTCTGTACGTTGGAATCCCCATGAGCACTCGCTCCGTTGCGGTCTATCTCAATCGGGACCTCCGCACTGCTTTGTGGCGACCTTTTTCAATATACTTTTTGCTGGATGTATTTGGGTGATTTAAGTCTTATTGTGACATGCTTCAAGCACAACTGTGCTCCAAAGATTTTAGAAAATCACACAAAAAGAAAAAAAAACAACACCGGTTTCATTTCGCTTAAATGAAACCAACTTTTTCAAAAGGAATCTTTTTTCTTTTTTTCCTACAAAGCGTGAAAACATTGTATAATGCAATTTAAAAGTGATACACTAACCGCCAAAAAGACAGAAAAAGAACCTCACCCACCTTGTGGTGGTCTATTATGCCACAACTTGATTTTCGCTGGCGCTTCTGATTCGTTCTGCATTAACACCAATCGAGACCACAGAAAAAATCTTCCACCTTCGGGCGACTGTTATCATTCGGAGGTTCCGCAAAGGAAATAAAAAGTACTAGCCATTGTACACAAAAACACATCTCCACGCAACGTTTTTAGGTATCTGGCATAGTTGCTTCTTTTAACAGATGCGAGATATTACGGCGCGTTAGGCATGGGCTTTCGGTAGATTGTTTCTTGTTTGTGTCCAGGCTTCTCCGCGCAGTTCATTTGTACTCTGTCACACAGGCTGTCAGCCAGAATGAAACGACTTTTAAAATACGATTGCTCCCCGAAAAGTCTATTTAGTTATTCTTACGTCATTGTCGATTAAAGGGAAACTGAAGCGCTTCTGTATTTGAGAAAGAAAACAATTAAATCGGCTTTATTTGCCCTCCAGAATCATGAATACCGAGATTATTTTTCAATTTGGTGCACGGAGGTTGCAAAAAATCATTTCCAAAGTAGCGCTGAAGCTCCTTTCCGGAGCATTACTTAATAAAAGGAGTTTTCGGGATCTCCGCCCTCTCGCATCTTCAGCGCCTGTCAATGCTATGCACGCGCACTTTCTACTGGGTGAATACAAGGAGCACGGCAGGTCTTTACATCGACCGGTAAATTCGGTTTCTAATCACGCGCTACGACTTCGTGCAGCGTTGCCCCCAGATGGTGTATTTGTCTAAAATTTGCAAAGAACGAACTTACCTGAGGAAAAAGTAAAGAAAGAAAAAGGCTTAGCTCCTATGGAAACGCAGCGACGCCACCGGTCTTCAAACGACACGGCGCCGTTTCGCACTGGAGACAAGAGATGGCGCAACGAACGCCGCCAACGAACGAGCATATGGCGCCGAGAGCCGGCACTTTAGCTAGACGATCCTTTCGACTTCAAAAGCGGCTCGCGTTCCGCAGGCGGCGACAGTCGCAGAAACAAAAACAGGCGAGGTAACAACAAGGAACTTGCAGTTGCTTGTCCGCCTAAACTACGCTGGCACTCGGCGTCAGTCTGCTCGTTCGTTGGCGGCAGTTGGCGTCGCGACCTCTTGCGCCATCTCTTGTCTCCCGTAGCGAAACGGCGCCGTGTTGTTTGAAGACCGGTGGCGTCGCTGCGTTTCCATAGGGCTAAGCCTCTTTCTTTCTTTACTTTTTCCTCAGGTAAATTCGTTCTTTGCAAATTTTACGAAAAAATGCACCATCTGGGGGCAACGCTACACAAAGTCGTAGCCGATAGGTTAAGTTAAACCGAATTTTCCGGTCGATTTAAAGAGCCTGCCGTCTCCTTGTTTCACCCAGTATATTAAAAAAGGTCTGGAAAAGACGTCACCACTGGTGTCAGTGTGGGGCAGTATACCTGACAAGCTTGCAATTGCACGTGCTGCCCACACGAGAGATACTAGTATGGTGCAAGGACTGGTCGGAGGTTTTTCGTGTTTTCTCGCGTTTGAGTTGCACCTTCGGGGAAAATGAACGGGATATTCAAATCACTTTCACGGCATAAAAATACTCGAAAATTCACCTCTAACTCGTTTTAGAGGGCAGCTCTCAGACGCCCGTTTCCGGTTTGAGCGGCGTCGGCGTCGCCGTCGGCGTAACCGAGCGTTGCATTATGGGAAGTTTCCCAAAATGACGTCACGAGGGTTACCGCACGAGGTTGAGATGGTTACCCTCACGAGGGTCACAAGGGTTACCCTCATGAGAATCACGAGGGTTACCCTTGTGACGTCACACGTGAAGTCACGTGCGAAGTAATTATAGGAAGCACGTGACATATGACGCGCACGTGTGACGTCGCGTGATGTCACACGCATCTAACATTGCCAATATCCCCGCTAAATTCGGCGGAGAACTTTTTCCGCTAAATTTGGCGGAAAAAAATTCCCGCTAACCGTGACGTCTACCGTGATGTCGACGAGTCAAAATTTCCCACTAAATTTAGCGGAGAAGGAAGAGGGCATACCCTCCCCTCCGTACCATCCCCTCATCCTCCTCAAGAGCTGCCCTCCAATTCAGCGTTACAAAAATATTGTGAACGTCTTTAATTTTTTCTTCAAGAACCTCTTCAGCTTCCTTTTAAACGTCATGCACAAGCCTGAGCACTAGCAAGTTTTTTCCCACGTACACACTTCATGCTGTACCGCGGGGCTATACACCGAGCCCATGGTCCATCAAATTCTTGTGTTCTGTGCCATTGAACTAGATGTTCACTTGTTTCCAAGTTCATCGAGATGCCCGTGCAGCCGGAGTGCTCGAGCAGTGGCGTCGTTGTTTGTTCCGCGGCCGCAGAGGGACCACCGCGTGAACGCAGTGGGTTCACTTCACTCGTTCACGAAGACGACGAAGCATTCGACGACGAAGACGACGACGAAGCGATTCTAAAGCGATAAGACAACTACAACTGCTTTTCTGCGCTTGATGACAAACTAAAACATCACAAACAACAGAATCCTATGAAGTGCATGGCAGGAAAATCCAAGCCGATACCGGGGCGTCCCAAACGATGATGCACGAGGACGTACGCGTGCTGCAGATGCAGCCGGGAAATCGGAAAGCGATGACTACAAGTAGCATGGCGACGGCACCACTCCGGAATGGCGCGCCTGCGCAGGGTGAGATCAGTCTACTCTATTATATAGTCTAAGGAAGGAGTTCTGTCTGAGAATATTGATGCTCTATAAAGCATTGAGTGATAATTGCGTCATCGACGCCTTCCTGCATCAAAGTGAGTATACGAGCTGTTGCAGAAACGTATTGAGACTGGCAGGCAACACTGTGCACGAACCAACAATGGTGCTGCTTCCCCCTTCACATGGCAGTTAGATTAACCCCTGAAGTAGATTTTGAACTTGCTCCAGTTGCTACGCGATTGTTGAGAGCGTCTCAAGAAAAGTTGTGTTTGTGAGGTGCGTTACGAAAATGAACCGGCAAAATTTTGAGCCACGTTGTGCCATCAAATCGAAAACTAAATCAATGCTCATTTGCTTTTATGACAGTCAGGGGATCGTTCACAAGGAATTTGTGTCTCCATGACAAACTGTCAATCAAGCTTTTTATCGGAAAGTCCTTGAAATGCTCAGGAAGAAGGTGGCACGTGTGCGGCATTGCACGCAATTGGATGCTCCACCACGCCGGGCGGTTATCATTTGAGCCCTTTCTCGTTTCTCCCTTCTCACTTGGCCCTTTTCAAAACAACCATTCTCAAAAAGGTGTTCACGTTTCGACCTGTCGCATTGGGCTCTTTCCCGTTTCGTCCTTTGCATTTTAACCCTCCTCGTTTGGGGCTGTTCTCGTTTCACCTTTCTCACTTGGCCCGCGGCGAGAACCACGTTAGGGGGCGCCATTGAGCAGCACGTGAGTGTCACGTGATACCCGGAATTTGAGGATGACTGGTCTGTTTACATCGCAAGCGCCATAGCGGTAACCCCCCCCCCCCCCACACACACACACACATACACACGCACACACTTTGTCACAGTCCGAGTTTCGCGGCGTTGACACCATCGGCGGCGCTGTGAATAGCGTCGCCACCGGCAGCAGCGCTTCGGTGGTGGGGGCTCTCATTAAAATAAAAATAAAAATATGGGACTTTGTTTGCTAACAATAAATTTAACAAAACGTCCTCACCGCGGCGTGAAAATAAAATGTGATTTATTTTATTTATTAATTTCTCTTTGTTTCTCTTTCGGTCTGAAACCAAAAGCATAAACTGACCGGGCGGAGGTTGCACGAGCTGTCAACTCGCCCGACTCGCCGGCGCCCCGGACCTCGGCCCTTGGCGCCGCTGCTCTCCCTCCCCAAATTTTTAACTTCGTAACGGTTGTGTCGCTGTGCGGCTGCGCGTTGCACGTGGTGCGCGTGGTTTTGTTTACCCCAGGGTCGTGCGAGCGTGGTTCCGGTCTTCGGCGTTCCGAGCACCTGTCAAACTCGATGGATATTTTTGGTGGAAACTTTCAGAGACTGTTGACGGATGCATTTGACGTGGTCATGTCCAAATGGTGCACGAACAGCGCAAATCCGAAGACCTACAAGTTATTGTTGTTGTTTTTTCCACAAAAACAGGTGAGTTTGTACTTTCCGTACACAGTTTTATTTGCTCAGCGAATTTACCATCGAACTTTTGCTGCCGATAGCTGTTAGTCTCCGAATTGACCATACTAAAGGCAGGCGTTTTATATATATATATATATATATATATATATATATATATATATATATATATATATATATCTTGCGTTAAAAACAAATGCTTTCTAATACCCTCCACGAAGTAAATCCCCGAACTATACAGTAACCTTCAAAACACCTATATCGGTGTAATCGACAATTTATCCGATGTCTATATCTCACACCTTTTGATAGGTGTTTTTGCAGCATTACACCTTTTTGCGGACAAATTTGCAGTTTCTTCATTACACCTTTGCTATACGTGTTTTTAAATCATTACACCTTTATAATTGGTGCAAATGAAGCTTACACCAAATGAAGCAATGTTGTCTACCTTTTTATAGGGCCCTACATTTCTCTGTTCCAAGTTTTTTTTTAGAAAGCAAATACACACAGCCTCGGCAAGCACTTGAGGTACACAAAACACTAGAATTTTTTTTTTATTGTTAGAGAGCACTCTAACGATAGAAGTAACATGCAAAGAGTCGCGTGTCGCTGAATTTCTCGACAAAACTGTGGTGTTTGCTTTCTAAAAAAAAAAATTTGGTAACAAAACAATGTCAATCCAATAAAAAAAAGTAGCAACATTAAAAGCATCATATATACACTTTCACTTTCCTTTGAGACAGAAAGAAAAAAACAAAACAGTTTCGTTCTGGTGTTTGCTTTGTCAGTCAAGGATGCCTGATAGGTGGGCAGAAACCAAGGTTACATTTGATTCAGTAAATTTGCCACAGTACATGTGTTGCACTGCACAGAAAAGTAGAGGTCTCGCACTCAACAAATAACAAATATATTGTAATATTTCTATAACAAACATTACAGTCAAGCTTTGGTTTCTCAATAAAAATACATTCTTATGATCAGTTTCGCGAACTCAACAATAAAAAACCGCTAAATATAGAAGAGGTACGAATAACACTGTAATGTACTTGATTGATTGATTAGTCAATATACACTAAAATAAATAAATTAATGAAACGAAAGCTCTTTTTCTTTGTTAGATTATTAGCGCCAGAAATGCTTCTGTGGCGCCCGCGTTTAGCCAACCTTTGAATGCCGACCAAAACGACGCTTTTGGTCACCCATGTCACCAATAACGCCTTCTGTTTCTTTTTCTTCTACCGAGACGTTCCCAGTTGTGTCACTTTCTGCTTTCTCTCTCACCACAGTCTCGGCTGTTACACAAAATGATTAACTATCACCAGCTCGCCTGCATGCTCCCTGTCTTTTATGTTAGACCATGTCTGTTCACAGAAAGATGTCCCCTGCTTCCTCACGGTTTGGTGCGAGCAATACACATCCGAGTGATCTGTTACTGCCGATTCTAGGTGTGGTACCAGACCATCTCGACGTTACTCGCATGTTTTGCAACATAGTTCCGTTCTGCAGTAGTGGTATCTAAGTCGTTTGACTGGAACTTGTAACTTCCAGTGATGATGTCTGCAAGTTTCGGGTTTAATAGCCACTTCAGAAAAAAAGGACTAGAGGACCCAGAACTTTGTGACTTGGTTACTTAAAGTAATATGTACCATGAGACGACCCATACGCGCTATTCCAAAACAGAACTTTCTGAAAAACATGGGGATTACGTCGGCAGCTATGGAAACGCCCCTGGAATCAATGGTAACAGGGGTCCTTCTTTAATTTTGCTACGAGTAAGCAAAGATGACTCATACTCCTATGGCTCTAGCTTGCACATAAATTAAGCTATTCATGATGGGGAAATCAGAAAATATATAACATTATAGACTACTAGAAATATGCAGAACGTCTATAACCAGGCACACAGCCAGGATTTTGTTTCGAAAAGGGGGGGGGCGCCCATGACAAAATGCTGTATCAGGGGAAAGGGAGAGTAGGTCCCAGCAAAATAGAAAGATTTCGGGGAAGGGCGGGGGGAAGCCCGGGACCCATGGCACCCCCCCCCCCCTGGCTGCGTGCCTGTCTAAAACATTCCCCCAAAACCCGCCGCCTGCAAAGAAAAAAAGAACCCACCAGACAATTCTCAACACAGCTAAGGTTAGAGGGAAAACCGCTAAGCTGGCAAGAACGTTTGTGATACACAATCACTGTACTAGTTCATGAACATGACAGCAGAAGGCTTCAGCTTCGTTATATTTAGTCTGAAAAACAACCATTTAATGGCAGGTGCTGTATTGAGGTATCCTTTAGCATACTTGATATTGAACACCCAGAACGCTGCCATCGGAGCTGAGGCCTTCGGTTATGTTAATCGCTCTAAAGAGTTTTGTTGACTCTGTATGGAGAGATAGGTGTCCGGAAAGTTCTAGGCCGTCCCTATGGAACACAACACAACGCAGGCCACATGGAGTGCGTCTTCACTCTTTAGTACGAGCACGGAGTAGTCATATAGTATAACAAAAACATTTACTGGTACGTCAGAAATACAAAGCAGTTTCGACATTTCAGTCACTACAATAATGACTTTCTCAAAATATGGCATTCAGGAAATTAGTAATAAAACATAATTCATAAGCTAATGCCTCAGTAGATTTATTTTCAGAATTGCATGACTGGTTGTGAATTTTAACTGCGAGAGGTTGTCCCACTATGGACAACTTGCCTGTTTTCAGATGCAATATTAATTATCTAAGTCATTTGAAAAAAAAGGTTTCGTACTTTATGTGGACGACCTAGTTTGTTTACGAGTGCGGCACCAATTATTACTAGAACGTTGGCACAAATGAAATGCGAACACATATGTGCCGGGTGTCTCTGAGAAATGTTTTAACACTTTTCGCATAGCAAAAAACAAAAACAAAATTTTGCGTTGCCGAACCCTTGTTTTTACCGAAATGTAGCGCTGGTCGTTTGAACCGGATGCGAAAGTTTCACAGCTTGCCGCGATATGTACAGAAGTTTAACTATTTTTTTTTTATTTACAATGAGAAAATGTGACCCGTTTCCCGTAGCTAACACCATTCATCTCTATGCATTCACATGCTGAGGCTGAACCAGCCTTTATTTGAAATCTTCGCTCTTTTATCATTTCTTTGTAACGCACATTACTTATCTATTTATTCAGGTTACCTCGCAGCGCCTACCAGGCAGTACTGTGTATAGTATTTTCATAAATTTACAAGCGTTAGCGTTTGAAGAGGCGCTGGTTTGGCTGGCTCCAAAAGTAGTAGCGGGAGTTTACGCCGACATACGGCCACCAAGACCAATACGCTCGTGCTTCTCATACTTCGCGAGGTAACCGATTCAGCGAGCGGCTCGTGACGCGGCATACCAAACACGAATGTCCCACGATCTTGAAGTCGTATCTCGGCGTAACGTAGTTAAACAATAGTGTTCTTTATCATTTGAATATTTTAGGCTGGAACCGTAAACCTTCGTTACTGAAGCGCTTCGGTAACTGAAACGAGAAGAGGTTCTTACTGACGTCAAGGGGAATCACTGACTGAAATATGGCGAATGAAGACACCCAATTTACAAAACGAAGTCAATATATATATGTATATACAGGGTGTTTTTTTTTTAAGCTTAACAGAATTTTTTTAAAAACCATGAAAGCTAGAATAATGCGGTCTGCGCAGGTGAGTTATACGGCCAGGGGGACAAAATATAGGAGGCTAATCGTAACGATCAGTCGGCTAATTAGTTAAAATTCGTTAATCAACTTTTTAATTAACGAAAATAGACATATAGTTGCAATTAGAAACTTGCTCAGCGTCATCGAAAACCACTAAATAAGTAATTTTCAGAAAGACTTTGAGCGCGTGAGAAGCGTAGTAGTGCACTAAAGTTAGCACTCGTGGAGCACGTACAAAGCTAGCGGTTGCGATAAGGCGCCCGCGCAATTTTTCCGTCTCTTATCTAGCCCCAGCCTTGTACCTGCTCCACGAGCGGTAACTTTAGTGCACTACTACGCTTCTCACGCGTTCAAAGTCTTTCTGAAAATTACTGATTTAGTGGTTTTCGATGACGCTGAGCAAGTTTCTAATTGCAACTATATGTCTCTTTTCATTAGTTAAAAAGTTAATTAACGAATTTTAACTAATTAGTCTACTGATCGTTACGATTAGTCCCCTATACTATGTCCCCCTGGCCGTATAACTCACCTGCGCAGACCGCATTAACCTAGCTTTCACGGCTTGTTTTTGAAAATTCTGTTAAGCTTAAAAAAAAAACACCCTGTATATACCGGGTGTTCATTTTTAATTCGAACGAGATCTATTTAAAAAAATCCGTAAAGATTCATAAATGCAGTTTTGTGCAGGTGAGTTACTTGCACTCTAAGAAATGCCTGTGCGTCTACGTTCCCGCAAAACACTCAAAGAGCCTGCAATGTCTGCGATCGACTAAATCAGCTCACGATGATAGAGCCCGGAACATCGGTTTAGACTTCAAAATGAAATTGCGCTGTGGCATTACGCAATGCAAAGCGTCACGCTTTAATTGCGTAATGCCACAGCGCAGGCTTAATTTTAAGGTCTAAACCCAGTGCTCCGCCTCATCATTCATGAGCTATTTCGTAGATCGCAGGGTGGGCTTCAAGTGTTTTGAGGGTAAGTAGGTAACGCAGGCATTTGTTAGAGTGTACGGCCAAGGGGTACATTATGTGGGTGGCTAATCATTGCGATGAGTCGGCTAATTAATTAAAATTCGTCAATTAACCTTTTAATTAGTGGAAAATAAACATATGGTTCCAATTGGAAACTTAGAAAGCGTCATCGAAAACCACTAAATCAACTCTTTTCAGAACGACTTGAAGCTCGTGGGAAACTCAGGGGAGCGCCAAAGTTACCACTCGTGAAACAGGCGCAAAGCCAGCAGTGGTGGAACGCGGATGATTAGATCATTAGGAGTTTTAGCAGGTCGTTTCCACACGAACGGTTCGCCCTCGAACGCATCGGCGACGCCACTGCGCATGCGCGCGCAAGTCGTTCGGGACGTCGGGAGGCTCTTCTCGTTCGTTTCTCCCATTCCGGCCGCTGGAGTCGTCACCGCAACGCAGCCAGCACCGTTCACGACTCGGGTAAAAACAAAGATGGCGGTCGGTTCGGCGACTGCCTTCGCCGACCCAGCCGAGCGTTAGGCTTAGGACAGCGGGAGGGTGTTTGCCGTCCTGTTAGTCTGCTTCATTTGAGAGGTTGAACCAAATCATTTCGAGGACTGCTCACAATGGTAAGCGATCGTGAATGCTGTAAACTACGCATGCTAGTAAATTTTTGCGATCTGCGGGCAGACTAGCTGCCGTGGCGACCGCGAGCAGACGAAATGATTTGGTTCGACGGCACACAACGTGAACGATCGTTCAAGTTTAGGATGACGGAGACACACCACATACCTTTACGGTCGTTTAGATACTTTTTACTCCATCTAGCTTCGCAGTTCTTGAAATTCCGACCGGCAAATGTTGCATCGGCCGTCTTGTTTACATCAGTCGTACGCCGGAACACGAGCCGCCACCACGGTGTTTGCCACGGATTTACACGTTGCAGAATGTTTCACACGCTCACTAGAAGATGGCGCCACCGTTAAGCACTATCATCATCATCGTTTACACGGTCGCGCAACTTTCACGATTCGCTAAAGTATGTCAAATTTCACGTACGGTTTCACGGAACGGACCAGCTGTACCGTTCGTGATTTCGGAACCGCGTGCTTGAAAAACGACTCGCTAAAACTCCCTATTATCGCGTTCCGCAACTAGCTTTGCGCCTGCTTCACGAGTGGTAACTTTGGCGCGCCCCCGAGTTTCCCACGAGCTTCAAGTCGTTCTGAAAAGAGTTGATTTAGTGGTTTTCGATGACGCTCTCTAAGTTTCCAATTGGAACCATATGTTTATTTCCACTAATTAAAAGGTTAATTAACGAATTTTAATTAATCTAGCCGACTTATCGCAACAATTAGCCACCCACATAATGTACCCCTGGCCGTATAACTCACCTGCACGAACCGTATCAGTGCATCTTTTACGGATTCTTTAAACAAATCTGTTCGAATTAAAATGAACTCCCGGTATATATATACCGGGTGTTTTTTGTGAAGACTTTTAAAAATACTAAAAATTAGGGCGTTTGAAAAAAAAAAGAAACTGTCTTCGGGAACAAACTACCAGCCACGGCGAACGTCAGGAATTGCCCAAAACATACTAATTAGCCAGCTAATTAATTAAAATGTGTTAATTAACTTTTTAATTAGTGGAAATAGACATATGGTTCCAATTAGAAAGTTGCTGAGCGTTATCGAAAACCACTAAATCAGTCATTTTCAGAACGACTTTGAGCTCGTGAGAAGGGTAGTAGCGCACTAAGTTACCACTCGTGGAGCAGGTACAAGGCTAGCGGTTGCGGTAAGGCGCCCGCGCGATTTTTCCGCCTCTTATCTAGCCTCAGCCTAGTACCTGCTCCACTCGCAGGTCAGATATAAATAAATCCCACATCTCCTTTCTTTTTAATATATATTGTCAGTACAGTCATCACATGATATATACACCTGTGCAATGTCTCAAATGGCGGTCATTGAAGCGTTAGCTGTCGATCAAATGATTTGTTAGTTTAAATGCACGATTTTTACAAAATGACTCGTGATCAAGATAATTTGACAAAACGATTTACACTAGAAGCTTGCTTAAAGTAAGAAAAAATATGGAAATGAAAAACATTAGTAAGTTAAAAATGAGAGTCTTTACCGTGCTTTGCCCAGGACAAAAAAAATAAAATAAAAAAGAACATTCTCGTTAGAATCATTGAAGCCTGGGATGAAGACATGCCAGACACAAAATTTGCCATCGCCCACGACAAATGCAAAAGCATGCTATAAAAAAAAAGACAAAATGGAAAGTTACTAGAGAGACATCGAGGCTGAACGAAAGCCCATAAGAAGCAACGGCGGTGCCTCACTTGGGTTGTGCCGCGCTTCCGCTAGATGGCGAAACCGAAACTTCTTGCCGCGAATAGGCGTAACGCTATTCGGTGTCGGTTTTTCCTTACAGCCAAATGTTACAGTCGAGCATTACAGATCTCCGTGAAAATCGGCTGATAAAACCCGTTCTGTGTTATTACTTGCCTATGGAAATTGCCAAAGACAAAGATGGCGCTTATCACCCAGGTGAAAAATTCTGAGTCACTGGGCTGACGCGTGCGCTGCGTCTCATATTTCGTGAAAAAGAGCTACTGCGCATGCGCAGAACACCTTCCACAGCCCAGTAAATAAAGATGGCAGCGCGCAGAAGATGATTATTGGAAAGGTCTATAGTGACAGGTAGAGAGTGCACAAGATCCGCCTCCAGCACTCGATCGTTGCCTTCCGCCAATAAAAAGAATCGATCTGTTTTAGGACATGGAATGTTTTATTTACAAAAACCAGTCATTAATGTGCAGATAATCAAATTAAAACGTGGTCTAAGAGCTCACTTGGTCATTTCAATTGTTAAAAGCTTTTTTGTTAAAATACATAATTATCTGCATGCACAGCGTTTCTGTTCCGATAGTAGACCTGTCCAGTCTTCAGACATATCTTAAGTGAGAGAATGTTCTGTCAACATCAAAACTTTCGAGTGCAACGCACAGCAACTTCAGCGAGTGATTATATAGTCTGGGTAGCGCTTTCTTATCAAAACTGCCTTGACAAAAATAATTCTATTTTTTCCCCAGAAAGTATTACTCGAATATCGTTCGCATCGCTTCTGTCATGCGCACTTTCAACAAGTTTTCTACAGCGCATTTCAACACATTTCTACAACGCAAAAAAAACATGAAATGGTGGAATTTTTTTCTAATTCTGTTAATAATTGTGTTTAACCCACCTAAAAAAAACATATTCGGGTGGTAAATGGGTGTTACCCGAAAACAAAGGATCCTACATATATCCGATGGTATACTAGGGACCCAAACAGGATAATACTCGCCAACGAAACCGCGAAGGCATAACGACGGTAAAAGCTTGCCGAACTAGTGCCATTCGCTCGTAGCACGAACGGGCAAAATGAGAATAGGCCCATTGTGAAAAAACTGATTCGGATCTTATGAGAAGGTTCAAATGAGGCGGACCAAATGAGAATGGGACGAAATGCGCAAAGTTCAAATGCGAACGGGGCGTTTTGAGATACACCCCAACACGACAACGCCCCATGTCACACGACATTTTCTATCGATGAATTTTCGACAGAAAAAAAGGCATTCCTGTAGTTCCCCAGCCCTCCTATTTGCAGGATATGAGTCCTTGTGACTTCTTTTTATTTGCCCGGCTCAAAGACTACTTGAAAGGGCGTCATTATCGGTACTTTGGATACTAGTCAGAAGAGCGTAAGCGACGGGCTGAATGGCATTCCAGCAGAAGCCTTTCAGCACTGCTACAAACAATTGAAACAGCGCCTCCGTCGGCCCAAGGGAACTACTTTGAAGGGGGTAACCCTAATTCATGGTTAAAATAAAATCAGTCTTATTACTTTTTTGCCCTCGTGCATACAATTTATTTTACACGTTCATGTTTATACATACAAGTATAAAGCTGCGATCCCACTGCTCATGCGTCGTAGCTTTTTTAGTCACGTGTACAGTCTGCAGGCACCGTCGGAAGTGTGTTTCTTTGTTGAATGACGATATTGCCATATTGGTCATACAAAAGCTGGACATACGTAAGTATGAAGCAAACATGCTTGGAATCTGCTTGAGGAGTGTCCGCACATAACTTCTGTCATCATGTCTGCGGACCGTTTCTTGTTTACGATGTATGAGCACTGTGACAGCGGCTCAACAGACGACTATGACCACCGCAACACTAATCCTGAAGGGATTCGCCAATCCAAATATCACTGGAGGTCAAGTCCGGTAGGTCCGTGAATGCGTTGAAAAGCGCGGAATAATTGACCGACGCAAAACTTTGGAAGAGGAGTACTGCTTCAGAATAAAAGGCGATTCCCACACTTGCGTTGAGTTCGACCGAGTGCGAGGGTTGCTATGGCAACAGCTGCGACGGCTCCAACAAAACCGGTTTTTACACCGTTTTGTTGGAGCCGAGGCGGCTGTTGCCATAGCAACCCTCGCACTCGGTCGGACTCAACGGAAGGGTGTGAATCGCCCTTAAACTGACGTGTTAAGAGTAACGGGAACATAATGCGTCACCTTTATGCTTCGGCAGCACGTTCGTTTTCAACCTCGGTAACTCTAGGGGCGTACTTAGTTATCTTCATGATTCTGACGGAGGCTTTAAGGGCGATTCACACGTACTTGCGCGAGCCCGACCGAGTGCGGCTGCAGCGGCTTGCTACGTTAATCCTTTTACGGGTTGCTATGGAGACGGGGTTTTAAGCCGCTTACAACCGCCCCGTTGCCATAGCAATCTGTAAAAAGATGAACGTCGCAAGCCGTTGCAGCCGCACTCCGTCGGACTCACGTAAGTGTGTGAACCAACCTTTGTTGTCGAGAAGGTGGCCCTGAGACCGATATTTCGGCTGCATGTCAAAAGAGTCCCAGGTGGTCGAAATGAATCTTCAGTCCTTCGTTGTGGCGTGTCAGATGCCCTCTGTTATGTTGGCGACTAAAACATCCAAATTTGATTTACTTTATGAGCGAGTAACCAATTAGACGCCTTAGTTACTTTTTCTTTTTTTACGACGTGTACAAGTTTGTTTTTATACACGAACACAACTCTGTTACGTCACGCCGCGGTGGTAGCGCGTCGGGCGCACTTCTGGGGCGGCCGACGCGCTCTGGGGCGGTGGGCGGAAGACACCGTATGAGACATGCATTCCTGTGTTCTTTTGGAAGAAACCAGACAAAAAACCTGCCTTCTCGTCAAAACGCCGCGACGGAATCTGTACCAAAAGAGTCGGGAAAGGTTTGAAGGTCAGTTTTGGTGTGTGTTCTGCCTGCTCGGTTCGTCCGAGAACGTGGATAGGGGCTGTGAAAAGGGCAAACCAGACGCTGTCGAACTACAATGGCTTGTTCGGGCAATACTTTGGGTTGAATTCACAGACATGGTCGCTAGATGTATTTGTTTTGTTCCAACATGAACGAGGGAAAACCGCCAAGTTGTCCGGACCGACCGCAGGTTCAGTGCGCCTTCAAATTCAAACGGCCGCCTGATCGTTCGAACTGTCGTCTGCTCTTCCAAACTTGTCTGCTTTTTGTCGTCTGCTCGTTCAAACAAAAGCGGCCCGGCCCGTAGGCTAAATTATGACCAGGTGATTGCGATAAGAAGTAATTGCAGGCCTCAAAAACTTTTAAGTAGGCTCGGTGTAAACAGTATAGATACAAGATGTTGATCATTAATACCAGTAACCATCGCCGACTTGTTACGCCTGATTCACTTGGTCTGTTCCCGCTTCCGATTTTCAGTATCGACGTCGATCATCGCCGCTACCGTCTACACTTTTGCAGCACGAGCGACTTCGCAACCGAAAATAGCTAGAAGAATCTCATCATGGTTTTGGCGTCCATTCTGCGGCGTTCAAGCGAATGAATCGCCGCACGTCAAACTATTTACGCAAAGTTTAGCGGCGTAACGATCCTTGATAATTTCGCTCAGGCGACTAAAGTGGTAAGACATTGCTATGAGGACGTAGAATCGACAATTCCAACTAGAAAAAGAGTGCGCAGACTCACACAGACGCCGACAATGTGACATTCTAATGTTCTGTTGACGCGGGACGCGGTGCTTCTTATTCACACTCCATTGCGCGCCTGTGTTCGAACTGTCGTCTGCTCTTTCAAACGTGTCTGCTTTTTGTTGTCTGCTCGTTCAAACGACAGCGGCTCGTAAATCAAACGTTGACCCGGTAATTGCGATAAGAAGTAAGTTCAGGCCTCAAAACACTTTTAAGTTTGAACGTTGGTTGGGTTCATTAGGCTCAGTGTAAACAGTAGATACAAGGAGATGTTGATCATTGCTACCAGTGGCCATCACCGACTTGTAATGTCCGATTCTACTTGCGATTTTCAGTATCGACGTCAACCATCTCAGCTATGGTCCACGCTTTTGCAGCCCGAGCGACGTCGCGACTGAAAATAGCGAGCAAAATCTCATCGTGGGAGTTAGGCTTTAGCGCTCATTCTGCGGCGTCTACGTGAAATGATTCGCCGCACGTCACATTATTCACACGAAGTTTTGCAGTGTACCGAGCCTCGTTAATTTCGCTGAAGCCGCTCAAGTAGTCGGACATTGTTAGGAGGACGTAGAATCAACAATTCTAACGCGAAAAAGAGCACGGGGACTCACACCGAATCCGACAACATCGCATTTCAATGGTTCGTTTATGGGCGACGGCGAGCTTCTTGCCCACCCTCCATCGCGCATGCGCGGCGCCCGTGGCTTCCGCTAGGGGCGCTCCGGTTTGTTTGTAAACATGAGTTGGTGTATAGTCAGCGACATCTTAAGAAACGTAAGGCGTGGCTTTTTATGATAACGCTACTTGCTTTGCGATTCGTTCTTCGGCGTAAAAAAACACTGAAAAAAAAAAACAAAAAAAAAACACTTTTTTTTTTACAAAAAAATGTTTTTGCGGTATATTTACGCCGTTAGAAGCAATTTAGGTGGAGGTCACGGCCCGTTCTAGGCCCTGCTCACAGATCAGTGGCCCCGCTCATTACTCCTGGATTGGCTTGACTGCTCGGCCGAACATGCTCGCGAGCCTAGTGTCTCCCTGTCGCGACATCCGGTGCACCCAGTCTGGCGTCTGACACCGCCTGCTAGTCGTGCGTGCAGCCGCGCAGCATCCTCCGGCATCGTCTGCCATTCTACTACCATATTTCTATCACTGCAACGCCTGTAAGACGCGGCCATGAAAGCGGCGCGTCCGCGTCCGCCCTCGCTTGCGTCTTTCAGCTATTCCGCCCCCCCCCCTCCCGCCTTTCCGCCCCGTCTAAGAACTT
Organism: Ixodes ricinus; assembly: GCA_037355805.1. Classification (NCBI taxonomy): domain Eukaryota; kingdom Metazoa; phylum Arthropoda; class Arachnida; order Ixodida; family Ixodidae; genus Ixodes; species Ixodes ricinus. The sequence goes on from JAZHYW010014730.1 coordinate 42,867, forward strand.
CTGCAAAGCTCGCGAGACGGGACTGTGAAAGCGGCGTCCTAGCGTTCAATCATGCACCAGCGTCTGTAGATGTGCAGATCCTAGCGTCTGTAGATGTGCACTAAAATGTGGCCAAAAATAATAAAAAAATTGTCAACACGTATGCAACCCATAAAGTGAAATAAAGCGACAACGGAGGTGTGTCGTCGGAACCGCTAACGTGTCATTTCGGAACAGATGGACCGAATGAACGGTAAAGGTGCGAGCGCGCCCGTAGAGTCGGCAAGGGCCCGTTTCGCATTAAACCAAGTAACACACCAAACGAAAATACTACAGCGTTTTGGAATTAATGAGGTTGCATGAAGTAGAGAGCATCTCGGCTGTCCGCATAAGAGGGGAGCGTGTTTTCGTACGTCACTTCGGTACAAATAGTCAGACGTGCTAAACGAAAATCGCGGAATAAACAGGAACGAGGAAGTAGACAAGACGAAGTGCACTTTCCAATGAAGGTTTATTGAAGCAAACACACACCATTAATACCATCTTTCTAGCTATTCGTTTAGAGAATAAAACTCTGTATCTGTCAGGTGTATCGACGGGGCACTAACAAACATGCTTTCCCCTTGCTTTCTGATACAAAATGCATCGTCAAATTCTAAGGCCGTTTTGTCTGCGTATCTCCCGAGAATTGTTGTTTGCTTTAATTCTGGGTCTCATGGGAACCTATCCCAGTGTACTGCCAGATTGCCCGGCGGGGTGTTTTACTGACCATGCATGTTATCTTCCTACCATACGTGACCATGCATGTTATCTTGCTTGCTTGCTTGCTATCTTGTTATCAGCGGCCCGCGGAATGTTTTGGCCGAGTGCCGAAAATGGCCCGCGCCGATATGGAGCACGCTCGACGGCGCGAAACCGCGAACTGTGTCACTAACAGCTATCGCTGTAATATCGCTGTAAAAACTCAACAAAATAAATATTCAGTCCTTTCAATTTTCCTGTTCTTATATTATTTTTTGTTGCATATAATAGCGTTTGCGAGCAAAATGGGTGAGCGTCATGACGGGCAGTTAAAACGCGGCCTAAGAATATTGGCTCTAGAAAGCCAGGTGCACTGCTCAGAACTTCAAAGCTACGGGCCATCTGAAGCGAAATGACGGAAACGTACCTTGATAACCCTAATGCGAGGCGAACACCCGATTGCTTCCAGTGAAATGGCTCGCAATGTTTTTACCTCTGTAGGCTAGCTGTCAGTACTAGAACATGGATGGCCGCCATCACAAGAGCTGCACGATCCTCATTGTAGGGGCTCCGCTTTTACGGTAACCGACACGTTTATTCAGCATCAAAACGGGCAAGCGAACAAATCAAGCCAGATCAAGGAAAATAGGTGGCGTGGGACGCTTGGCTTACGCCAGTCCCGCTACGAAAACAAGCACTTGCGCAGAGCTTCCGAAGCGCTGCGCGGGTACTTGCGACAGTTGTTTGCTGCAAACTACGTTGGTTGTGTTTATTTTCCTCCAAACAGATCGGTTAACGCGAAAAGACTTGTAACCAAAAACAGGCGCGCTCAACGAGCTTCACGGAGCGAGAAAACGCTGGCCGCAAATGCCGGCAGCCATCTTTGTTATCCTTTGAAACCAGAATGGAAAGGGCGATCTCGTGATATTTTTGAAAACAGTAATGACTATCTATTAGTGATGGACCGAATCTGCCAAACTTCAGATTCGGCAAAGTTCGGCAAATGCCGAACTTTTGAAGGAATATTCGGCAACGTTTCGGCAAAAATTCGGCAAATGTCTGCGCACGCGCGAGAACACGACGGAGCCATGGATTGCAAATGGACGCCGTGCAGTCGTGCGGTTACCATCGTGCAGTGTAGTACAACCAGCGGTCACGGCGAGGTGTGGAGTAGGCAACACGGTAACTGTGCGTTTGTGAGCGAGTGTGGTTCTCTTCAATATTTTCTGCCTCAAGAATAGAAGACCGACGAGTAATTTGCGCAGTCCACTGCGCAAGTGACAAATGATGCGATGCATTCTGGATAACGTGATATTCATTTGACATTTCCAGTGATGCAACGAAGTAGTTGAAACATTGGCCGACAATTACTTTAAAGCACTCTTCGCAACTATAACAATTCTGTTTTCGGCTCAGGAGTAGTGTGTTCCAAAACAAAATAATATTGCTTTTTCACTTAGTGTTATTTCGCGATTTTCATGTATCTGCATAAAACTAAACTCAGAACTATAATGCTTGACGTTGCACATCCGACATTCCTAACTCTCCCTATCTTCCGAAACGTTCGTGTGTGTCCTAACACCAGAATCTGGCATTTTAAAGGTTAAAAACGACACGTTGCGAATATGGGACGCACACGTTCACGCAAAGCAAGTGACTTAAATCGAAAAACATGCATATTTACAATATTATTATTATCTCTTCTGGTGAAGGCTCAGCAACCGTTGCATTCGTTTTCGCGAACAAAACGGTGACACCCAGAGAAAGCAAGAACGCAGCGTTGTTGCCTTCAATTTAACAATGTACACACACATATGCAGGCTTGCGCTGATGATGCCTCAAAACCGAAACTCTTGTAGCGTGATTCGTGACTGCGCCACTACGCTTGCTTCTACCCAACCTCGTTGCCTCGCCCCTTCTGCAAGGAGTCAATAAAATTGCCAGTAAACACATAAAAACGACAACGATACAATTACCTTGTAGAATATCACCTTATTTAGTAATAACTATGTCAATATGCATTACATGTTGCATTTAAGTTAAGAAAAAAGAAACATAAAACCTTTTTTCGGCAGAAAAAACAATGTATTTTTGTATCTTGTATCTTTTTTGTATCTTTAGTAAAGTTCGGCAAAAGTTCGGCTTTGCCGAATCCCAAGATTCGGCGCCGAACTTTCGATTCGGCAAAAGTTCGGCCCATCACTACTATCTATATAGATTGTTTCTCACAAATAAAAGAATGTCGAAGAAAAGACTACCACGGCACGGAGACACAATTTTACAACAAACATTCCACACGTCAATTGTTTTATTAATGCGACACGCTATTATTGTCAATGCGTTGTCTGGGGCTGTAGTGGTTCGCCTCGGTGCTGTTTTGGCACGTGCTCTTTCATCGTTGTGCCCTTTTTCCGCTGTGCTGTTTTGGCGTTGTACTGTTTTTGCACGTGCTTATTTGTCGTTGTGCCTATTCTCACACTGCTGTTTTGCCGTTGTGTTATTTTGGCACGTGCTACTTTGTGCTTGTGCCTTTTTGACGCTCTGCTGCTGTTTTGAGGTTGTGCTGTTTTCCACGTGTTTTTCTTTTTCTTCTTTGTTGTTCTGCTTTTTTTATGCTCTGCTATTCTAACGCGATAGCGTTTAGGAACTCGTATCGCAGAAAATCAGGCGTCGGCGTCGGTGTCGGCGTCGGTGTCGGCGGGACAGGGAGATCCTGATTGGTCGATAAGTAATTCCTTTTCCTTAAAGAAACAAATTCCAAGAGTTTTAGGCGGAGAGGGATCGGCGAACCCAGGAGCCAGACACGCTACCCACTAGGCCACGCAGACACGCTTGAACCACTTGGGAACGAGCAAGGGCTTATATATAGCTATCGCGTTCCGCTCTTAAAGGCGAAGTTTAAGCGTCCTTCTGTAATTTTGACGTTGTCCTGTATTGGCACGTGCTCTTTTGTCGTTGTGCCCTTTTGCCGCTGTGCTGTTTTCACGTGCTCACTGTTTTCGCGCGTGTTCTTTTCTCATTGTGCCCTTCTGACGCTATGCTGTTTTGACGTGGTGCCGTTTTAGCACGTGTTCGTGTTCTGTTGTCGTTATGCCCTTTTGATGCTATGGCATTTTGGCACTAGCTCTTTTATGATTGTGCCATTTTGACGCTGTGGTGCTCTGCCACGTACTCTTTTGTCGCTGTGCCCTTTTGACGCTGTGCTGCATTGGCACGTGCCCTTTTGATACCGTGCTGTTTTCTCATTGTACTGTTTTGTCACGTGCTCATTTGTCATGCCCTTTTGACGATGTGCTGTTTCGGTACGTGCTCTTTTTTCGTACTCTTAACGCAGTGCTCTTTTGACGTTGTGCTGTTTTATCGTTGTGCCCTTTTGACACTGTGCTGTTTTGGCACGTTCTCTTTTGCCGTGCCCTTTCGACGCTGTGCTGTTTTGACATTGTGCCCTTTTGACGTTGTTCTGTTTTGGCACGTGCTCTTTTGTCCTACTCTTTTAACGCTGCGCCGTTTTGACTTTGCGCTGTTTTATCACGTATTTTGTCGTTGTTCCCTTTTGACGCTGTGCTGTTTTGGCACGTGCTCTTTTGTCGTTGTGCCCATTTGACGCTGCGCTGTTTTGACGTTGTGCTGTTTTGGCACGTCTTTTGTTGTCACGCCCTTTTGACGTTGTGCTGTTTTGGCACGTGGTTTTTTGTCATTCTGCCCTTTGAAGCTGTGCTTGTTTTGACAGGCTGCTGTTTTCGCAAGTGTTCTACTGTCGTTGTGCCCTCTCCCCGCCATGCTGTTTTGGCATGCGCTCTTTTGTCGTTGTGCCCTTTTGACGCTGAGCCGCTTTGATGTTGTGCTGTTTTGTCACATGGTTTTTGTCCTTGTGTCCTTTTGACTCTGTGCTCTTGACATTGTGCTGTTTTCGGCAGGTGCTCTTTTGTCGTTGTGCCCATTTGACGCTGCGCTGTTTTTGACGTTGTGCTGTTTTGGCACGTCTTTTGTTGTCACGCCCTTTTGACGTTGTGCTGTTTTGGCACGTGGTCTTTTGTCATTCTGCCCCTTGAAGCTGTGTTGTTTTGACAGTCTGCTGTTTTCGCCCGTGTTCTACTGTCATTGTACCCTCTCCCCGCCATGCTGTTTTGGCATGTGCTCTTTTGTCGTTGTGCCCTTTTGACGCTGAGCCGCTTTGATGTTGTGCTGTTTTGGCACATGGTTTTTGTCCTTGTGTCCTTTTGACTCTGTGCTCTTGACATTGTGCTGTTTTGGCAGGTGCTCTTTTGTCGTTGTGCCCTTTTTACGCCGTACTGTTTTGACGTTGTGCTGTTTTTTGCACGTTGCTGCTCTTTCGTTGTTGTACCCTATGACGCTGTGTTGTTTTGACGTTGTGCTCTTTTGATATCTGCTCTTTTGTCCTTGTGATGCTATGCTGTTTTGAAGTCTGCTCTTTTGGCACGTGGTCTTTTGTCGTTGAGCACTTTTCATGTGCTGCGTTTTGCACGTGCTGTCTTTGTAGCTGTGGCCTTTTGACGTTTTGCTGTTTTGACGTTGCGATGTTTTGGTGCCGACTTTCTTTGTCTTTCTGCCCTTTTGACGCTGTACTCTTTTGATGTAGTGCGCTTTTGCCGACATACCTTTTTGGCGCTGTGCTGTTTTGACGTTCTGCCCTATTTACTGTGTGCTGTTCTGACATTCTTTTTTTTGGCATGCGCTTTTTTCTTGTGTTTTATTGACGCTGTGCGGCTTTGACGTGCTGCTTTCACACGTGTTTTTTGTTGTTGTGTCCTTGTGACGCGGTGCTGTTTTGACGTCGTTTTCGCACGTGCTCTTTGTCAATGTATCCTTTCAACGCTGTGCCCTTTTCACGATGAACTGTTTCGGTACGTGTACTTTGGTCCTTCTGTCTTTGCTGTTTTGACGTAGTGCTCTTTTACCGTTGTGCTTTTTTGACGCTATGCTGTTCTGTCGTTGTGCTCTTTTGGAACGCGCTCTTTTCTCGTTATGCCCTAGTGACGCTGTGTTGCTTTGAAATTGCTTTGTTGTGGCCCGTGCTCTTTTGCCGTTGTGCCCTTTAAGAGGCTCTGCTGTTGTGATGTTGTGCTGTTTTCGCACGTGCTCTTTTGTCATTGTGCCCTTTTTACGCCGTACTGTTTTGACGTTGTGCTGTTTTTGCACGTGCTGCTCTTTCGTTGTTGTACCCTATGACGCTGTGTTGTTTTGACGTTGTGCTCTTTTGATATCTGCTCTTTTGTCCTTGTGATGCTATGCTGTTTTGAAGTTCTGCTCTTTTGGCACGTGGTCTTTTGTCGTTAAGCACTTTTCATGTGCTGCTTTTGCACGTGCTGTCTTTGTAGCTGTGGCCTTTTGACGTTTTGCTGTTTTGACGTTGCGATGTTTTGGTGCCGACTTTCTTTGTCTTTCTGCCCTTTTGACGCTGTACTCTTTTGATGTAGTGCGCTTTTGCCGACATACCTTTTGGCGCTGTGCTGTTTTGACGTTCTGCCCTATTTACTGTGTGCTGTTCTGACATTCTTTTTTTTCTGGCATGCGCTTTTTTCTTGTGCTTTATTGACGCTGTGCGGTTTTGACGTGCTGCTTTCACACGTGTTTTTTTGTTGTTGTGTCCTTGTGACGCGGTGCTGCTTTGACGTCGTTTTCGCACGTGCTCTTTTGTCAATGTATCCTTTCAACGCTGTGCCCTTTTCACGATGAACTGTTTCGGTACGTGTACTTTGGTCACTTCTGTTACTTTGCTGTTTTGACGTAGTGCTCTTTTACCGTTGTGCTTTTTTGACGCTATGCTGTTCTGTCGTTGTGCTGTTTTGGAACGTGCTCTTTTCTCGTTATGCCCTAGTGACGCTGTGTTGCTTTGAAATTGCTTTGTTGTGGCCCGTGCTCTTTTGCCGTTGTGCCCTTTAAGAGGCTGTGCTGTTGTGATGTTGTGCTGTTTTCGCACGTGCTCTTTTGTCATTGTGCCTTTTTCAACAATGTGTCATTTGGACGCTGTGCTGTGTTTACGTGGTGCTGTTCTGGCACGTGTTTTTGTCGTTGCGCCCTTTTGACGGTGTACTGTTCTGTCATGTGCTCTTTTGTTTGTGCCCCTTTGACGCTGTCTTGTTTCTATTTACGTTTTGCTGTTTTGGCACGTGCTCTTTTGTCGTTGTGTCCCTTTGACGCTGTGCTGTTTTGACATTCTGCTGTTTTGACAAGTGCTTTTTCTGTCGTTGTGCCCTCTTGACGTTGTGCTGTTTTGGCACTGTGCTGTATTGGCAGGCCCTCTTTGTCATTGGTGCCTCTTGACGCTGTGCTATTTTGACGTTGTGCTGTTTTGGCACGTGCTCTTTTGTCGTGCTGTTTTGACACTGTGCTACTTTTGCATATTGCTGCTGTTTCGGCATGTGCTCTTTTGTCGTTGTGCCCTTTTGACGCTGTAGCCGCTTTGATCGTGCTGTTTTGGCATATGGTTTTTGTCCTTGTGTCCTTTTGACTCTGTGCTCTTTGACATTGTGCTGTTTTGGCAGGTGCTCTTTTGTCGTTGTGCCCTTTTTACGCCATACTGTTTTGACGTTGTGCTGCATTCTTTTGTTGTGCACTTCTGGCGCACCGCTATTTTAACGTTGTGCTGTTTTGGCACGCGCTCTTTTGTCGTTGTGCATTTTTGACACTGTGCTGTTTTAGCACATGCTCTTTTTTCGCTGTGTTGTTTTGACGCCGTGCTGTTTTGAGGTGTGATGTATTGGCAGTGCTGTTTTTTCGCGTTCTGTACTGTCGTGGTGCTGTTTAGGTGCAGCCGTGGACACAATAAGCTAAAATATTGGATGTTTGATAGATGGGTACAGTCGTTAACACAATAAACTATAACGTTCGCTGTTGGATAGAAGGATGACGCATGCATGGCGACTGTTCTATTTGAAACGAGCGATTGCTTGTGCCGTCTAGCCAAATATTATCGAAAGTATACTGTAAGTGTTGCTAAAGTAAATTTGATCGTAGTCACTGCCTATCATTTCCTTGATTTCAACCAGTATTCTTTGAACCTTCTCTTACTTTGTTCTCCTCTTCAAAACTCTTTTGTGCCATCGTCCTCCTTGGACCCCATGGCTATGACGAAGGTTAGCACTGCGTGCGATGTGATTAGGTTACCGGGATCCTTATATTTCATATTCTGGCTTTTCCTCCACAAATATAACGCATGATGTGCCCATCTGGTATTTGGTTTTGAACGTCCTCGTTCTCAACAACTCTGCCCTACCTTCAATAATAGCACATTTCCCCTAGCATTATTGAATATTGCTTCCTTTTCAATCTTTATTTTTTTACCTGTACTTTTCTAAATTTGGTTTCTTCTACATTCTCGTTTCCCATATTTCTCCCTTTATATCTTTTACAATATTCTTCACCGACTTTGCTTGTGCGATCTCACGGGTGGTGCTCATGTACCTTGACACGAATCTTTGGGCCTGCTTTCTTCAATGTCCACGTTGCTCACGTGTAGGTGGTACCTAAAATGTTGCCTGTCATTCTTTCTTCGCCTCTTTCCTTCAACCGCTTTTTTAATTATTTCTTGGTACTCGATTCTCCTCCTTCGAGTGTAGTCAAGCCTTTGTCTCCATGTACCCATTCATTATGTTTTTTCTGTTTGTTTTTTCAATGGCTACTAGAGCCTAACTGCCTATGCCGCGCTATTTAACCTCGTCTATAGAGGTAATATACTTCGACGTATTTATGGGCATTGTGTTTTTCCTGAGAAATAAAATATATTTATGCAAACAATTAACTTTTAATTGAGATGCGTTCTGTGAGTGTCGTGTTATTACAATTCGCAAGGATATTGCGGTGTTTTGTTGTGGCTCGAAGAAATTCAAGATATTGCAAAGGTTGTTCATAGGACACAATGCAGAAATATGTCAGGCCTAAAGTAAAAAAATACCCCCTCGGGTTCTAATTCGCATTAATTATTCTTGTATTATTGCGGTTTGTGTCGCTTGGTCCGGTTTCTGGAATAGTTCGGCTGAAATCAATGTTGTTGTTGTTGTTGTTGTTGTTTTTTGCGTTTTGCTGAGAATAGCCGAGAGAGAGCACGACTCCAATTTCCCAAAATCCTGGGGATGTCCGAATGTCAAGTCGACCACCATGACTCATTTCCAGATATTCTTCACCACATCATATCCCTTAAAGTTGAACATTGCTCTTTTCTTTGTAATTCTTAATTCCTGTTGCCCTTAGTTTGCACATAGCTTTTGCGCTTTCGCGTGCATTCTCTGACCTCGTTTATCCCCATCCCTGAATACTTGCACCTGTGTACTTCCGAGATTCCAGGTCAATGTATACATATAGCACATTCTTACGCGTGTTGTTAGAAACCATTTTTTGTTTAGTATTTCTATGCACTGAATTCAAGTCCTAGCTCTTCACTCTTTTTCACATACTGTGATTACTGCCATACCGTAACGTTAAAGGGATGCTGAACCGAAATTTGGATTTCACAAAATAAGGTAACAGGAGTGTTCAACGGTGAGCCACAGACCCCAAAACACCACTCATAAAGCGAAATCTCGAACGGATGGCCGTATTAAGGATGCGATTGGGTGAGAATCGCGACGTCGCGTTTCCCGTAGAATTATTGAGGAGGAGGGGGAAACGGCCTTGCTTCCTTCCCTCTTCGCGTCCTCGCGGGGTCAAAGCGAGAAGAGGAGGAAACGGGAATCGCGACGTCACGCGCTTTTTTGGCCTTGTTCAAGCGCGCTCTTCTTTCACAAAAATGCGACCATTCGTTGGAGATATATCTTTGTGAGTGATGCTTTCGGGTTTGTAGCGCCCCGCCTAGCGCTTCCGCGTTGTTTTCGGAAATCAAAATTTCGTTTCAGCATCCCTTTAAGAGGAACATTTCACCGTCTTGGGCATGTCTTGCATGCACATTTGTGAACACTTTTGTACTGCACAACCAGGGGCAGATTTATGGGTCAGGCCTGGGGGGGGGGGAGGAAGGAGAGGAGTCTGATGGGATATGACACGGTCGAAACGTTGCCCAGGTCTATTTTGTTGACCCAGTACTTGCTATGTCACCAAAAACTAAACTTTTGGGTGGTGTATATCAATGATTTTATTTTTAAAAAATGTTTACCTTGGGGAGCTCAGGGGGGCCGATCACCCCTCCCCCCCCCCCTAAATCCGCCGCTGTGCACAACACAGTTAGCAGGAACACAATTTCGGAGCACTTTTTTAGATTTTGCCCAGACCACTTAAAATTGTAGTCCCACGTTCACTCTTACCGTCCAAGTATGAGCCCAAGAAAAGGACATTCGACAGCAGCAGTGATTTTGAAGGCAGTCTTCGATATGTAAGGGAGAGATGACGAAAACTCGAGATCCTGCGTCCGTACTCACCTGTGTCGCGCTCTGTACGTTGCCACCCACGTTTTGTACCGGCCGAAACAGGAAAAATGGGGAAGGGGGGGGGGGGGAGAGGGGTTCAGCAGTTATCCGCGCAATTTTGACGTAGCGCTTCCTGGAAGCAAACAGCCGATGTACTGTAGCACCTCGCGAGTAAGTAGAGCCAACAAACCGGGTAAAGTGTGAAAACATCCTCCAACAATTTTATTCTCGAATCCCAGATGTGAAATGATGCTGTGCAAAACCAGTGAATCAAAGTACTCTGGAAAATTTCTCACGGGAAGGGCGAAGGTAGACGACATCGGTAAAGGAGGAGAAATGGGTCAATCAGCCCGAAGATCAGGAACAACTGTTGTGACGCAGTAGTGGGGGATCAAGTCTGTAACTTGCGAACCTTCGTGGGACAAAATTACGGGAGGAGGGTTTAGCTTCGCCTTTAAGGGCGGAACGCGATAGCTAAACATATAAAACTCAGCCCGTTCCCAAGCTGCGTAAGCGTACCTGCATGGCCTATAGTCGATAGCGTGTCTGGCTCACAACCGAAGAGTAGTCGTGGGTTCGAATCTCGCCTCCACCTAAAATTCTTGAATTTCTTTTTTCTTTAAAGGCAAATGAATTACTTTATAAAGTGAAATTTTGTGAGACGTGCGGCGACCTTTAATTTGCATTACATGTCATGTTTTAATCACTTTAATTCCACTCCAGACGTCACGTTTCACGTGAGCTTGGTTTGAAATCCCCGTGCGAGGTGATGTGGCTGTGACGTCATGACCCTATCGACTAATCAGGATTTTCCCGTCCCACCGACGCCAGCTTTTCTGCGACGCATTATCGCGCTAAAATATCTCTTCTCAGCCCGTTGATGCTACAACATCAATGAGCGAGCATAAAATCTCAATAGTCGCTTGGGTGGCCCTTACGTACTGACTTTTCTGCGAGGAAAAACCACAACAGGAACGCCGTAGTCTCGGTCTGGAAGGATTGAACCGGAGGGAGGAGAGAGAGAATCGAGAGGCGAGAAATTCAGGGACAGGCGTCCGCCGCGCGCGAAGCCTGAAAGCCACGCGACGGCTCAGCTTTTATACCCCGATAGTCCCGATCACTGCGCACTACCTTTAACTGCAAATTGTTTTTGCCTAATGGGCCATTTGTGTAAAACCGTGTTAAAAAAAAAGGAAAATCTTTTCAGTGTTTATACGCAACATAGCAGTGCAGTGCGCTCAGCTGTTAGATATAACCCTCGAGCATCGGCCGTAGTTTAGGCTGTAGAGACTGGCTGCGCCATCTGCTGGCGAAGTCTGGCAGCTCTCGCCGCTGTCCTTTCCTAGCGTTACACTCTCACTCTGGACGCCGTGACCGACGTTTGCTTCAGCGGTAACGTCGAAAAAGTTGCCGTTTCACTTTCGTGTGTTTACACACGGTTTGCCTTTATCAGAGAGTGTTCTGCATCCATCGATACAAGATAGTACCGTCGTATCGTACAGTAATGTCAAGGATGAGTTTGCTAGCAGCGAAAGCATGCACAATAAATGCGGCGTGATTCCGCGCTTTTTTTTTCTGCGTGATTGGTTTAGCAGGTGATTGGCAAACGCGCAAAAGCGACGAGCGTCGTGACGAGGCACTTTTAGTGCCGCTTGATTGCCTTCATCGGGTGGGTAGCGTTTGCTGCGCTCGGACTTAATGTCAAACGGAATGTAAACGGGGTGAAAGAAAAAAAGGGGGAAGGTGAGACCGACAGAGGCAAAAAAAGAAAACAACTTAGAGGTGCACGCACCTTGTAAGGGAGTATAAGGAGTATTCACTGGGCGCCATATTTGTGGGTGATGTCTAGAGCGCATGCTCTGAACGAGCCCACATTAATAGGCTGCTAAGACCGGCAATCTTGAGGGTGCGGAATGCACGTTACAAAAGAACCGTGGAAGCTCCCCATCAGCACGCGCTCAGCATTCGCGCACACAGCTATGGCCGCCAGTGAATACTTCCTACTCACTGGCGGCCGCAGCTCTGTGCGCGACTGCTGAGCGCGTGACGATGGCGAGCTTCCACAGTTCTTTTGCAACGCACAATCCGCACCATCAAGGTTGCCAGTCTTGACGGCCTAATAATGTGAGCTCGTTCCGAGCATGCGCTCTAAACAGCACCCTCAAATATGGCGCCCAGTGAATGGATGTGGCGGCAGTCTGGGAACGAGCTGCATTATTCTCTGCAGCATCATCGCTTTCATCGTTAGGCGGAGGTGATATGTTTTGGACACCGCTCGAGAGTTATATACTTAACAGTTTAGTGCACTGTACAAAACCTAGCCATGTGGCGCCTTTGCCCTGAGCTTATGGATGGTTTAGCCAGCTATCGGCTAATATCTGCGGCTTTTCTCTCTCTCTCTCTCTCTCTTCGAATACCTTTTTGTGGATTTGTTTACGATTGTGCCAAATGAATTCGATGGGCGCAGTAGCGGCAATAAAATTATGGACACCTGTAAATTCTACATGGTCAACCGTAATACTTGTACGGACGTTCACGAAAAGAAGAAGAGAGAAAAAAAAAGAGGGGCGGAAGAGAAGGACAGGCTGGACGCCCTTTTATTTTTTTCGCGTCTTACGCTGAACATGGATGCGTCACAAACCGAGCAAAACAAGAATGGCCAAGGAATCAAAGCGGCCACAAATGGACTCCAAAGGAGCTGCGTGACGCGTCGTGACCCGAGGACTGAGGTAGTTTCTCCGGAAAAGGAGCCATTTTCTCGGACGTGTGCGCAGTGAATGGATGTGTCAGACTAGTGTGCATAAACAAGTCGGTGGTTCCCTTTTTCTCACATTGCAGTTGCTGCCATAAGTGATTCAATCCTCATGTGTTGAAAAAAAAATTAAAAAAAAACCAAAACACACACACGTACATACACACGGAAGCGGGCAATTGCGTCTTCTTCAGCTAGCAAATAAATATGGAACGGGATCGTCGAAGCGCGGGAGGGCTCGTTGCGACTCCGGACGCCGGAGTGCCTAGTCGGAAGTTTTTTTCCCTACACAGAAAAACACACACACACGTTGACCTAGCTGAGTTGTGAGTGTCTGCGCAATGATGGTGTTACCACAATGCGTGTCGCGGCTGCAATCTTTGGAGTAAGGCGAAACGAATGCGCTTGCTCTCTTCTGAGGTCTGTTTCGGATTCAGTTCAGGGCGCAGGTAACAAATCATAATAGACCACAGGCGTGACAGGAACAGGCGTTGTTAACATGTATGACCTTATGCTAAATGCAATCGTAACCTCGGGTAAACAACGTGCGAACTGGCGCAGGGACAGGTTCAGTTCGGCAGCAGTCGTCTAGCGCTCTATGGGACCTCGGGGTGTGGCATCCCTTGGTTCTAACAAGCCGGGAAGGAATCTAGACGGATGCGGCACTAGGCAGGGGCGCGCGCGCTCGCGCCGGGGGTTTCCCTGCAGGCAGCGGCAAGGCCCCCGCGGATGACAAGGGCGGACAGGACACTGTACACGAGACAGACGGACAGGCTGCTAGTTACAATCATCTTTGGTGGTTCTATGTGGCTGTCCGGCAGCGACGAACCGTCCCCGCCGGCCACGGGGGAGCACAGGGCGTCGGGAACCACAGTCTGGCGTCGGCGACGCGTCGGTGCACCATGATCTGCACTGATGGCCACATGCTGAAGGATGTCTGACGATGATATTGCGGTCGAGTGTCTCTTGGAAATAATTTAATAAATACAAATAAATAAGACACGGCCGGCCGGTGCGGCACTGCACGAGCGTCCGCGACGTCACCGCAGCCTGCAGGGCAGCGGCGGCGGAAGGGCCGACCTTAGGACTGGTCCCGCAGGTAGGAAAACAGTTGCGAGATGTACTTGGTGAGCTTGATGTACTCGCGCAGGATGATGTAGTCGCGCAGGTTGCGCTGACTGTCTTGCTTGATGTCGCGATACTCGTGAGACATCACGTCCCGAAGCACATCCGGGTTTTTGGCCACATTGAAGTGCACGATGCCGAGCTGCAGCTCGCACAGCAACTGACCCAGGTTGTTCTGGATCTCGAGAAAGAGTCTGTGGAACGGCCCGTTGTGGAAGATCTGGTCCAACACCGCCTGTTCCAGGCCCACGGCGTAGTACTGCACGTAGCCGAACGAAGTCCGGTACGCCTCTTCCTTCTGTGGGGAGAGACATGGCACGGTCAGACACACGCACAAAGGAGGCACGCTTTACTGCCACGCACATCTTCGCCTATAAAAATAAGCGACAAGACATAAAGGCCGACCTGCATATTCCTTCCCGCCACCCTTCCCCTCTCCTACTCTTAACTTGACGGTGGTTCCTTTTGTTGCTGCATCTTGGGGCTGGATCAGCAACAAAAGGAGTCCCACCCACCGTCAAGTTAAGAGTGGGAGAGGGGGAAACGGGAAGGGTGGCGAGGAGGATTTTCACACTGAATGAAAAATGTATTGCAGGTTGGCCTTTAAGAAAGTCGGCCTTTCTGTGCCAAATAGGGCGAACACCTTCTGGTTGCGTGATAGATTCGTTAGATGAAGCGAACGTATAGCACATATCGGGACCCAACCAGACTACACAAAAAGGTCGCCCCTTTCTCCGACTATTGTGGACACAGCGCTGGCAACACAGAATGCGTTACCAGAATGTGCCTCGAGATTCCAGCGTTTCTTGTAAAGTCACACCCGTTCACTGGAATAGTAGGGAGCACCTCTCGAAGGCTCCGAGCCCGTGTCAACGGCTGACCTCGCATATTTCTGTCGTGCGCGGTAAGCGCGCGAGCACTCCGCGGATATTTCATTTGTGGGTGCCATCTTATGCGGTGGTCCCGTAGAGACACTGGACTCACGGGGCCTGTTGGGCTGGAAGACGCAGCAGACTGAGCGCGCGGAAAGTCGTACAATGGAAACGCGCCAGCGCCGAGTTCAGCTCGTGGCAAGAAAGCACACAAACTACTTCAGACTGTCGCGGCAAAGTGAACACGTCTAACCAAGCATCTGCTTTCTTTCTCTGCTTATCTGTCGCTCTTTCGCGTTCTTTCTCTCGGGAAGCCCGGAGCTCGCTCTTTTAGCCTCTGGAGGAGTAGAGCGTCGTCTATGTTGGATCACGTGTGACCCGCGGGAGTAAGTCCGATCTACTTGAGGAAGACGTTAGACGCACGCGTGTCCAACCAGTGAGGAGACGAGCGTTACGTCAGTGTTCGGCTGGCAGTCGGGTTGCGAAGGGATATGCCTCGAGTACCTTTGTTCATAGTGCAATTTTATCAGTTGAAGTACTAAATAGAGGAAACGAAAAGGGTGCGTTGTTGCTAGCCCTGCCCCAAATTAAAAACAACTTGACCTCTTGGCGACGCGCGCTCGTGTTCTGCTGGCGTGGCGCACCCACCCGGAGCGCTGCCGCGTGCCGCCACGTGGAGCGGGCGTCGGCGCTTGGTGGCTGCCGCGTCTCGAACTAGCCACATGTTGCTGTTATCCCGCGGGACGCCAGTCGCCGGCAGTCCCGGCCCTCTAATCTGATTTGGGAAGGGGGAATAAGCGGGGACGGAAGCGATAAAATACAGCCGGCTGTACAACAACACCCACGCCGTAATGTATAGGACGATAAATCTCGGTTCTGGAGCGAGTCCCTCTTCTGGCCGAGGGTCCCTCGAATGATGCTGCCGCTTCTCGGGCGCCTGCTTGGACGCGCTCCAATCGGCCAGCGTGCACCTTGAGGGCAAAGGGGGCGGTTCTTGCATCTCTGCCGCCAGGGACTCCGACACGCTGGCTCGGTTGTCACCGCTCCTTTCTGTCACACGCGGCTCTAACGGCAAAGCCGTACTTCCCAATTAAATTGTAGGAGAGCACGCTCGGACCGAGAGAATGCGTGTTCTCTCACGCGTTAGTTTAATGACAGATTCGAAACCGAGATTGCGGCAGGAAGACGGGACGACGGACAGAAACACGACACACCCGATCTCCCTATTTCTGCGGCTCTCATACGTGTGAAATAAAGTCAAGGGAGCTACGCAGATCGACAAATCCCACTCACTGTTACCGTAGGAGGACGACTTTTGGTTTGTGATTACGTTTCTGGAAGGACAGTCCCTCCCCCCCCCCCCGTCAGCTGTCAAAGCACATACGATGGTTTCAGAGAGGCTTTTCTGTCCTCTGGCAAGCTCACAGAAGCGCTTTTAGACCCAATCTCCGATACATAACCTCGAAAAGTACGGAACGCCGCACCCACCACCCGTGCCAAAGACTAAAACAAATGGGAGCCATATCAAAATTTTCACTGTGGCCAGATTTCCGCCGTCGAAACAGAACAAAAACAATAAAAACACCGGCTCCAAGGTTGAAGACAAGCGACGCCATATTAAAATGCGACGTGGTCGTATGTTCTCTGTCAATTTCGGCTAGAAAAGTGCGAGCACCGATAGCAACATTAGTGAACAATTTTAACCCCTTGCCTACTTGTTTTTCTTCTTCAAAGGAACGTACAAGAAAACTAAGTTTTAAACAGGCAATTTGCATTAAAATACGGCAAAAATACTTCCTCAACTTCCAGGTGTGGTATTTAGCTAAAAATAAGGACCCCTGGCCGAGTCCCACTGACGTGCAGACGCCGAGTTGATGGAATGCTTGCAGGATTCGCATCGTTTCCACCACTCCTCTCACGGTCCATCAAACTATCGTCCAATTCCGAAAAATCGGAAAGGCTGAAGGATTCGTCGTCTTACATAAACCTGAGCATTAATCCTTTCAAAAATAATATTTTGTATATCTTCGTCGGCTAAAGCGGACCTCCGCGCCAAGGCCATGTTGTTTTAGCTCGAACGCTTAAAAGCGACTGCTTCTTTTTTTCTTGTCTAAGTGAAGCGTTCTCTCTTTATCGCACAGCAAAACAAAGGAGCAAACAACCCGAGGTAAATGGAGCGAAAGGGGTGATTTTACCATCTGCCGGAAAGCGCGTTAAACAAGCGCCGAAACCGAAACACGAGTGATACTCGTGGTCTGGCTTTAGGACTAACAGGGGGTGACACAAGTGACACTCCTTATTAGTAGGCAAGGGGTTTATATGACCGTCTTTCTGAGGACACATTGGAACCGGGAGCACGTGCCCTCCCTTAGTTCTATGCCTGCGAGGACGTTCACTTTTCCTGGTGTGAAGATGCTGCATTATGCCGCCATTAGAGCGTGGGATTTGCCTCGGGACAGAGTGGATAGACTGACTTATGAAAAAGGTCAGAAGTCGGAGCTGGACTCACTCGCTAGATATATTGCTCGCGATTAAAAAAAAATCGGTCAGGTGAAACCTTGGTTACACTGGTTACAATTTGACCGCCTTGGTTTCATGTGGGATCCCACTTGGCCCTTTCAGTATTCGGACGATGTTTTCCTTCAACGCGGGAGTTCTCTCCGACTGCCCGGCGGCGACAGCCTGGGCCGAGTTCCTTCGGCGGTGCCGGTGCAGCGCGGAGCGACCACCGCGGGACATCCGACTTTGTGACACCCGACGTGGGGGAAAGAGGGCGCCCCCTCCCGCGCTCCCGCGGACACAATGCGAGCCTCCGGCCCCCGGAACCTCACACTGCGGGAGAAACAAAGGGGGGACGGGGCTCGCTCCACGGGCATTCTTTGGGCGACTGCCCCGGGCCGCTCATAACCACGAACGTGGGAAAAAGTGGCCCCACTCGTCTTTTCTCGGCCAGGTGATGACTGGCCGCAAGAAGCCCGGGGCGTCTATCTGCGCACTTTATCTCTGCTCGGGAGCCCCAACAGAGAAGCCCCCGCAAATTGGTCCGCGCGCTGTCAACGCGGCCCCCGAGAGGTACCTTGTTCCCGCCGCGCTGGGACCCGGGCGCGGCGCGTCTCTGTGCTCTCCATTCAGCCGAGGTTCCCCGTGCCCATTAGCGACTTTGCTCGCTGCCTTTCCTCCGCCGAATGTTGCCCGTCCTTTGGGAAGCCAACTCGTCCCCTCGGACGGATTTGACCTCTGAGGTGCGCTCCAGAGGGCGGGCTCATTGTGCATCGCTGGTCTTCGTGTCGGGGGACGTCCCCTTTTGACAAATGGCTTTATTTGCGAGGGCGAAACGCCGTCAGCCGAGTAGCGCCCAAGAGAAAATGCTCAATTAGAGGAGCTGCGGCGGCGGACCCCGCTGCAGGGCGCACGTCGGCGGGACCACCGGTAGCGGGGTGCCTCGTTGTCTTACCGCAAGGTCAGTGCGTGCGAAGGGTCAGTGGCCCGACTGCGAAACGCGCAGACACTCGACGCGTTTGTCCGACACGCCTTGACGCCTGCTGCCGCGGCCCGCCACAGGTTGGCTCGAGAGGCTCGCGAGCAAGCAGCTGTTCGGAGACGCTCCCGTCGGTGCCACTTGGCCAGACAAAGGCGGCTCGAGCATCAGACGCCTGTCGGGACAGAGCCAAGTGTCTGTGCGGCGAGCTGAACCAGTTTGTCTAGCATTCGAGTGCGCTGACGCACCGCCAGGCAGCCCCAAACGTTCCGTGTTTCGGGCGGGCGTTCTGGATGGCGGCCGCGTACGCAAACGGCCGGAAGGGTCTGCATACACTCCGCTACTACTTTCGAACCATTTTCTTCCTGATAGAGGGCGCACTGGAAGAGGCCCTGAACACGCGGCGTTTCTAAGCGCTCTCAAATGTGGCTGGCAGAGCTAGACGTCTTCTAGCCTCTTCGGCACTAACGGCACTTCATGTTGATGAGTCGAGTCATGTTGCACGCCGTCGCCTCCGACAAGTGTGCCGCGTGACGGTATGCTCGCGGTTTCTCAAATCTTTTGAATGCTACTTGTCGACTGCTGCGTACTATATTTCGTAATACCAAACTCATAGATAGCGTTCTGGCGTTTGTCTACTTCTTGGTTCCTCAAAATCAAAGTTTAACACACGAATTGTATCGATCTCACTTTTGTTGGACGGGTGCGGTTTCAGCGTCTACCCATAGACACAACGGGTAGACACTGACCGAATAGAGACTCCAGGGCGTACGTGCACTGCTCACATATTTAAAGTCTCTGAGCCAAGCTATGCAACAATCTGCCCGTAGCTCGGCTAATTCCTTCACCGATTCGGTCGACCAATCGGCACACCGGACACGAACATATGGTTTCAGGTCTGCGCGTGGCTTCGGACAGCTCGGCCCTTCACCCAAACTCACCGTCATGGTCTTGAAATGCTCCTCCGTCGGCGCGGGCACATTGGGCAACCAGGATTGCATGTAGTAGGCGACCGACTCCTCGAACTCCGAGTCCGAGAAGGTCTTCTCTAGCTGCAAGTAAACAAGAACGAGGGAAGTTGGTTAAACGCTCGTCGGGACAGCCCAAAAACAAAAGCCGCAACCAAGCCGCGGAACGGGGCTTCTCTTCGCGTTTCGAGGTGATTCCAAGCACAGCGAGAAGAAGGGCCAGCACTCGCGGGGCGGTTTCGGGCCCGGCCGGCTCCACGAGCACTGGGAGGGATCGCGGAGAGGGGCTCGCCTGATCGGCGCTGTGCGCCGAGCGGTGCTTTCGGGGCACAGCCGGCTAATTACAGGGAGGGGTGTACTGCTGCACGGTTCGAAAGGAAACTGGCCGTCACCCCTCTCTCTCCCCCGTTTAAAGAGAGACGCGCCTGTTTCTTTTTGCTGCTCCTCAAGGAATGTGCAATTGAATATTTGGAATGCCTTCGCAAGTAGGCTGTTGTGGAATCCTTCCTGGACGGCGCGCACCACTCCGTGGCGGCGCATAAGCGCGCTGGCCCTTTTGGGACTCTCGGTCCACTTGCAGCCACGCTCCAACCACCCGCTGCGTGCGAGGGAGCTGTGTCCTGCACGGTGGCTGCCGCGTAGACGCAGTCGCTATGCCAGTCATTCGCGACCAGCTCACGCTCAGGCGGTTACCGCCAAAGCTGCGCCGTTGACGGCGAGCGACGGCGCAGCATTTCCCTCACGTTGTTGACAAAAGCGAACATCCGCCATCCCCGCCCCTAAAAAAGCAATAAAATGAAAATAAATTCGGGATTCGAATTAAATGAGGAAAGTGTCTCTTCCATGTGGGCGCGGGGAGGATGCTGTTTTCGAACGAGCAGCGCGCGCACGGAGGCGGGAAAACCTCGGCACGCCAAGAGGCCGCCAGCAGCGGCGGCGACCGTCGCGGGATGAGGCACACGCAGCACCCGACCAACGGTATAATCTGCCTCGGGAGGGTCCAAACGCTATCAATATAAAGACGTCCCCAAAGCCGCTTGGTCGCGTCGCTCTCCGCGTACTGTACACATAAATAGAACGTACGCAACACGCGCTCGACCTTCGGCAGACATAATAGCGCGCACGCGAGAGTTACACAGCCGTCTGGCAATCCGGCGGGGAAATCCCTCGGGGCGTCCTTAGGCAGCGGGGGAGGCTGCGGCAAGCGCTCGCGGAGGCCGAGCCGCGTCGAGACCGAGGCTGCTCCACTTTCCAAGATGGCCTTTGCCACCTGTCCGATGGAACGAGACGAAGCGAAACGGCGACAATGCGCCGTCCGAATGCACACACGGGGAAACTTCCAGCGGATTTCACGGCTGTTCCACGACAGGCTGCAGGACAGGAGATGAACCTTCGAGTCTGCGCTTGGCTGCTTGCTCAGCGCTGAGATGCAAGTAAGCGGCTGGAAGGATCTCCGCGAGTGCCTCTACAATGCGCCGACCTCGAGTTTTTCGCGAACCAGCGGGCACGTTTCCATCTCCTGCTTGAAGGGGCGAAAGTAGCTTCATGAGCTCCGTTTTTCTGAGGCTTGCCTTGGGTCCAATCAACCTTTGAGTAGCGTGTGACCCGAACCTAAACGAAATGTCCTACCCTGACCGGTATAGTATGATAACCTTACATACAGGCCATGTGGATCAAGACTGCAAATATCCGTTCTCAACAGAACCCTTCAATGTCCTTGACAGGCCATTTTTTTTTCATTAAGCAAGGGTGTTTTGCGCGGGAACTTCTTTTTCTTTTCCTTCGGTTCAGGGAATTTGTTTCTCGATAGAATCCTCTCTTGGGCAGTATTACGTCCAGCTGCCGACACCTTTCCCTACGAGCTAACATGGTGTGCTATAGGGCTGCGCTGGCGCTCGCGTCCTATCGTCGGGGCCACGTGTCACGCACCAGAAAAATATTTTCCCGAGTTCAGAAGTAGCCGGTTCCTCACGTTGCGAAAGCCATCTTGTCAGGAGCAACAAATAAACAAAACGGGACTCTACACTTGAGAAAGAAGGACTCCGAGAAATTGGCGCGAAACTCGAAGCTTCTTGATGTACCGCCCACCGCTATGCCTCCGCGCGGTGTATAAGTACCTAGTATACGGGGGCGGTGGCTCCTTTGGGACCGGACGCAGTTCGCGGTAGTAATTATAAATATCATCTTTTACCCCGGCGAAAAAACAACACCAAGAAAGAAAAAAAGTAGGTAAAGGTGAAATAAAAGGGCTCCCGTTCGGTTTCGAGCAGGTCCCAACTTCCCTCTCCTCGCTCCAGACGATCACCGCAGGTGTAGATCAGACCGGGCCGGAATTGTAAGTCCCGATCCGCCCCGACCCGGCCCGACTCAGCCCCACGAAGTTCTGACCCGAAACCGGCCCGAGTCCGACGATGGTTCGTGAACGTCGGCCCGACCCCGACCCGACCAATAAGTATTTCAGTCCGAAACCCCGCTCGAACCCGACTGGTATTTTTAACATGGGCCCAGCCTGAACCAACCTTCCGTAACAAAGAATGCGTTTAACAGCTGGCTCCCAGCATTTTCTGAAGCAGAAGTACCTCATTCCTGGGGACGGAATAGATCGTCACAGCAAAATTCACGGATAAAAACAAAAGCGAGGAACCGCTTGTTAGGGACCGACCGGGTTTCTTTTTTCTTTGTTTTTTTAGTCTGACGCTGATCAAAAAGATGCAAGATTGAAAGTTCATTGCAAGTTGATCGCGGTCTGGAAGGGGATTGACGATCACGCGGATAGGAGCGGTCCCGCGATACAGTCCTTGGATGATGTTTGGATCAACACAACGCATTCTGTGTTAGTACCTGTGCCTTTGCCACGGTAACGTAAAAAAAGGTTGCTACACTGAGCCAACATTTTTCTTTTGTAAGCCGTGCTTTGGATATACTTGGAGCCATTCGCAGCAAACCAAGTATCTATCCGCTTAGCATTGTACCCGTGTCAACAAAAATGTCAACGAAGCCATATTCTACTTATGCACAGGAACGTTGTCTATAATAATCAGGTGGATATCAGAAGACTGGCTTGATTTACGAAATTCCCCAATTTTTATAGAGAATAAAACGGGGAGATGTGACCATAGACAGTAATTTATTTTATCGGTAAGTGAAATTTCAGGGAAGGAAAAGTGTTACAAACTTTTCCTTCACTTTTTTTAAAATAAAGCTTCGCTCTGTTTAGGGAAAGTGGACAAACATTTCGTAATGCTGACACAGTTGTCTCTTTAATTCTAATTATACTGTTTACAAAGCAAACAAAATATTTACCCAAGCCAATAGCCTTAAACAGCGACACAATTACGCCTTAAAATGCGCGTAATAAAACGCCGTAAAATTGACACAAACTTCAATATTGTGAAACCAATTATTGTTTCGACTGTTTGTTCGATTTTTTGCCGACGCGATAAAGTACATCAACACGAACCAAATACGGCGTAATGGCAAAGGGCATAAAAATATCACGGTATCGTAATAACTTAATAAGGGCTGATCGTTTCGAGTTTCAAAAAGACGTGCATGCCGATTTTCTCTGCTATTCTGCCTGCCACTCAGCCGAAGGGCAGTGAGCCAATGCGTCGCATTCCAAAGACTCGCAAAATGTTTAACTTGTACCGATATCCCACTTTCCATGTCAAAGATGTACGCCAACCTCTCGGAAGCGCTTTAATCCAAAGATACTCTCCTTCATAAGACTTGGAGGTTATAAAACGGAGTTCATCTGCGGGAGGCGCATTCCGTTATTTCCTTTACCTTCGATTAATAAATTTTTTTACTGATACTTCTTTTTTTTTGTGTGTGTGTGTGTGTGTGTGCGCGGAAAATATATATAAAAATAGGTTAACACGAAGCTGTCATTTCAGTGTTCGCGCGTTTAAATAGCGTTAAAGTGTCAAGTTCGCACCGGTAGGCTGGCAGGCTAATACCCCATTCACACGGTCGTAAAAGTGCCTTTAGCTAAGGGACCTTTATGGCCAGCGGCGAATCAGTCTGCGATCCAAGAGAGCGGGCTGAGTCGCCGATGGCAAAGGGACCTATGTTAAAGGTGCCTTTATGCTGGCCATGTGAACGAGCTTCCTTTAAATGTCTATTTATAAGCATTCGAATTGGGTACTGGAGCCCACTCAAATCATATCAATATCCGTCGCGAGAAAGGTAAAATTCGTCTGTTTTGAACTTGCTCTTTTGGCCCGCGACATCGCACACCTACAGCACTAAAATAGTATCGAGTAAAAAGCCCTTTGGTTGAACTCTCACGGTCAGCCTAAATGTCTGGCAGTTTTCGATCACATCACTGTCTCTTGGAAGCGTATGAGATATATTAGCTTAGGCGACGAACATGATATCTGAGTGCCTGCCCGCACATTTAAGAACCACACATGCATGTAAAAGATACCGTCCGGAAAATGATGGGTAAATGTGGAATAAGCAAAGCCCGTGGACTCTTTGTATGTTAAACGTCGGTGAACCAGGTTAACTGCAACTTAGCGATTGGGCCCGACGCATCGATTGAACACACGTCCCAGTCGGGAGGGTACGGGATGGGCCGTCGTGAAGGGCGCACACAGTCGCGTCGTCGCCGCGGGTGGCACGACTGCCAGGAGACGCTGACGTGGTGAACTTACGAGGCGTCACATGGCAGCACGTAGAACGACTGTTCTCTACCTTTCGCGTCGCTGCTTTGATGCGGGTCGTGATCACGCTCCCGATGCTTCGGAGCAGAGGACGCGCGCGTGCGACAGTCCACGTGTACGCCGTTCAACAACCCTTTCCGCAGAGTTGCTGGAAAAGGAACGAGCGGAAATCCTCGACTCGGCCTTCGCCACATAAACCAGTTTTTTCTGCCTCAGCCCGAAAGCTTCTCTGTCTTTCGTACCCGTTTTGTGGTGAAGCATCTCTACTTTTAACGCAGACTCTGTTTTATCAGTCGATTCCTATAGGAAGACCGTCATGAAGATCCGTCATGAAGGACCTTCACGAAGGACTGTGACGTCACATGACACCATGATATCATCATGACGTCACAGTGACCCTCATGACATCACAGATCACGATAACGATGTCATGGCGTCACCATCACTTCATGACGTCGTGTGACACCATTACAGCATGTGACGTCACAGTATTGTGACCTCATGACCGCTACAAGCTGACCTTAACCTAACAGCCGACTGGTGTAATAAGTGGAAAATGACAATAAACTCTTCTAAAACGCAACTCGTTTTTTTCACGCGTGCTCATAGTCCCCTCTCTTTTACTTATACGATGTGCAGCCAGGTAATTAGCAAGAGTCCATCCTACAAGTATCTTGGCGTTCACTTATCTGACGACCTCTCATGCATGGGACACGCATATAACACACATCCTGTCCAACCGATCACCGCTCTCTTGGCTACCTTCGACAGAATCTAAAACTGGCACCATCACCAGTTAGACAACTAGCCTACACTACACTCATAAGATCACAAACTGAATACGTGTCATCCATCTGGTTTCCTTGGCAACATTCATTGATGACAAACATAGGGGCACTTCAAAATCACGCAATCAGATTCATATTTTTGGATTACTTACGAGACACCAGCATTACTTCGTTACAAATGAAATCTAGCATTGATGATGCTCTCGTCTAGAACATTATCACGTCTGTCTCTTCTTCACAAGATTTACTACTATCATAACCATGACATCAGAACTTTATCACTATTCCGACCCACTCGCTTATTTCCTCGCATTAAAACGTCTGTAAGGTCCGTCCACTTTTCGCTTCATCGGTCTCGTTTTTTAACTCCATCTTGCCATTAACAATAAAGGCTGGAATAACCTGCCCAACAGTATCGTGACCCCCAGACAGATCATTACACATTCATATCCAAATTAACCACCCATTTGCAGTTCCACTAATAGCAAATTCGATTTGTGTTTGTAAAAAAGTTTTAGTTATGTATTTTTTTCTTTAATTAGCTGTTTTTTCCTTAAAGGCGTTTGACTGTTCATTTTTCCTGCCTCTTGCTTTAACTAACAATGTTCTCCAGCCTGTAGCCCCCACTTTCTGTAATGCCCGCAAGGGCTTCCAAGGTTTAATAAATGATGATGATGATGACGTCACACACACATACTATGTGCTCAGCTCATTCACAACACATTCTGCCACGTTCCGCTGTCTGTGTCAGCACGATCAACCTAGTGTAATTTTTTTAGGAACTTAAGGAGTTTCTGAATTGAGAGAAATAGGCTTTAAAACCTCGGACACGAGGGAATCTTTGTGCGTATGTTTCTAGAGCGCGAAGTTAGTCATTCCCAATTTGCGTCATGCTGTCTCCGTTGTAGGGGAGAAAGTAGCATTGCCAGCCTGGGGTCTTTACCATGCACCACGCAGCAGTGATACCAGGCACGTAGCCGGGGGGGGGGGGGGGGGCGGCAAAATCTTCCATTTTGCTGGGACCTCCTCTCCCCCTCCCTTTCATACAGCAGTTTGTCCTGGGCAGGCCGGCCCGCCCCCGCCCCCCCCCCCCCCCCCGAAACAAAATCCTGGCTACGTGCCTGAGTGATACACTCATCGAGGTCCAAACGGCCAAGCGTGGGGCCTCAACCCAAGATACCAGGGTTGTGCAGCGCGAGCTTTCACTCCACGTTCTCCGAGCTGCGGTACACACTCGTCCCCCGATGGCCCTCTTAGAAGTGCACTGACACTAAATCATTATTCTACTAAAATATTACAGACAAGGGCCAATATGCCTAAGAAGTGTCCCGGTGAAGCGCCGACCGACATCGCATCTGTTCTTTGGAGTCTTCATCTTAATCAGATATTCACATTCGTCTTCAATACGCCATCTTCTCCCATTTTAAAGTTATTTTCTCTTAGACCGGATCTGTACAAAAAAATAAAAATGAAATGAACTATCGTAGGAGGTGATAGAAAATACAGAGCAAACGACATTGACATATAGCCTACATTCTCCAGCTGCTCTTTCATTTTTAGAGCCCAAACAAGCAAGCCTGCATTGCAGTATTGGAGTGGACTGCTCCGTGTGCATGTTCACCATTTGTAACCATGTTGAATTAACCTGAGACTGGCGAAGAAAAGGAACAAACATCAAAACGTAGAAGAAACAGGAAACAGACAGGACGACGTCTGAGCCGTCGTCCTGTCTATTCTCTCTTCTTTCTACATTTTGATGTTTTTCTTCTTCCCCAGTCTCAGGTTAATACACCTTTCCGAAAATCCCAGGAGACCTTGTAACGAGGGGAATTGTGGAGCTTTTCGGATGTACGCACGTGCCGGCTTGAACGGTTCGTATATCCTGATGGCGGAAAGATTCATTATTTCTTATCCTTAGGAGCTCAGAATACACACACACAAAAAAAAAAGCGAACGGAAAAGAAGGTCATCAGATATACTGTTTTGCTTTCCTCCTGACTTCACTGCGTTCTGAAATCACGGACTGTTAAACCAACGTCAACTTCATCTTCGGTTTTTGAACAATTTCACGTGCCGTACACCTGAACGTCACAATGCGCAAAGCAGACAAAAGGGGAACAACATATTTCCGGAAAGATATATTCAACATGGTTAATATCCACCAGCTAGCCTGCCCCCTTTCTATATTTTCGCTGGCCATTTGTAAGTGGGATTAGGATGAATAAATAAAAACGATTCCAGTTGGCCTGGTCTTTCATTGCCAAACAAAAACCACCCATCAAAACTAAGAAGCAAAAAAAAAAGGAGTTTTTTTTCTTTTTGTTTTTTAAAGATGTCAGAGGATTTGTTCGCCTGACGTCTTTTATTTCACCACCTTTCGGGGAAACAATTCGGCTGGTAGCTTGCTGGTGTCTTCCATGAAAAACAAAAATCAAAACCCTACGTGCACAGATATTCGCATATAACGTAGTCATCGAAATAAAAATAAAAAAAAGGCGAGTTGTTGGTCCTTAATCTTCCTTCCTTTTTTTTTTTCGTCGGTGTTTTAGCATCGCATCGGACGCCAACTGTTAGGCGCCGTTCACACACTTGCAACCGAGTAGGACGGAGAGACACAACACCGGTTTTTAAGCCTCTTGCGACGGCGTAGGACCTGCTATGTAGCAGCGCATCTGATCCTACGCCGTCACAAGAGGCTTAAAAGCGTGTCTTGTATCTCTCCGTCCTACTCGATGGCAAGTGTGTGAACGGCGCTTTAAAGCCAACGGCAAGCACTCCCACTCCCACGGATACGTCGACCGATTTGCTCCCCAAAAGTTGACCCGGGCATAGCGTGATACCAGCCCAAAAAATCCACCATCTATTATACTCATAATTGAAAACGAGCGTGTCGTTGAATTGATACGAATACTTCAAATAATAAAACATCGAGGACAAAAAGAAGTCCTGTTTCCGTCCTCGTCCTCGATGTTTGATTCTTTCAAGTATTCGTATCTATTATACTCATTCATCGTGGGCCAGAAAGACCCGTATCCTTCCATTCTTGACTTCCTTTTTATTATTTTTTGGTTGCAAAGAAAGTGGCGACTTGCGCCGTCATGGGGCTATACCGGCGTTCGTCTCAGCGGGCAGTGATAGCATGTAAGGGCACGGAACAGCGTAGGCGTCGTCGGAGGGGCGGCCGTCACCCTCGTCCAGCCCGCCAGCGTAACCGAATGGCCGGCGGGTCCTTGCTCCGGCGTGGGGTCGCCCCGAGGAGCGTGGACGGCCATCGTCAGACCGTGCGGCAGCGCTACGCAGAGCGGGCGCGGAGTCGGCCTCGCCATTCGAGCACCGCCGGGGACTAACGAGTTGGAGCCCACCGTGGGTGGAACAAGCGCCGGAAAAAAGACGCGGCCCCGCGCGGGAGCGGGGCGATGAGCTTTGGAAGCGACGCCGGGGCGCGCGATGCCAACCAGCGGCCAGGAGCAGGGCGGACTCAGGCGTCCGCCCTTGAATCGCGGCGCTTGTTTGCTTTTGGGACCCATCTTGATTCGGCCACGGGGTCACGCCGGCGGGGGTCGGCGCAGCTCGGGAGGACGCGGAGCCCGTCTGTGGGGACGAGACCCTCGGCGCGCGCCTTCCCCTCGTCAATATTGTCTTCGCGGCGGCTGACGGCGCGGTGTTTCGAAGCAACTCGGAAATGGCGGCATTTGTACGACTCCCTGGCCTGGCCCGCACCACGTCCGAGATACACGGAGAGGGCAAAAAGGAAAGAGGTTTGATCCGCACTCAAGGGGCCGGGAAGCGGCGCGTAAAGGGCGACGCTGTTCGGGAACAAAAGCGACGTGGCTTGATCGGACGACGTATCTCGTTAACCCGAGGCACCCGATCGAAAGCTGCGCCGTTGGCGTCCCAAAGGAGGCCGCTCTCCGCCGCTCGAGTGAGTCAATAAAAACAAAGAGGGACGTTGACCTTGACGCCGCAAACTTTGAATGGAACTAGGTTACGCGACGAGGGCCGCCGGCGATCAGGCGGCAATTTTTGCTTCTCGCGTCGCATTCTTCGGATCAGGCGGAGTTTGGCGCGTGACTCAGGCGGCTTGCCCAAGTCCAGGCAACCGTGAACGGGGTGACTCCGTTCCCTTCAATGCCGCTCACGGGGCGCGACTAACCCGGCGGGAAATTTTCGCCGAACATCCAGACACACGCACAGGTCGCCCCGCCGCACGCAGGGATGCAAATCAGGTGGATGACGCGAGGGTACGCCTCCGCCGACGCTGGTTTCCGTCAATTGTGCGTATACACAAACCGTCGTTACGGGAGTCTCCGGCTTGTTTGGGCGGTCCCGTCGCGAACGCTCGCCGGCAGCGGCCCGATGTCCCTCGCGCATTCCATGGTCTTTGGGAATCGTTTGGCGAGGTTAAGCGGTTCGGGTGCTCGAAGTGGAGGCACCGGAAAGCGATTGGCTGGCCTCTCGCGGACGGCCAAAGAACGCGTCGGAACAGATCGAGAAGACTCGCTGGACCCGCGAGGAGAGGCGCTCACTTGCACGTCAGTGCTCGGAAGAAGAGGTGGCAGTAAAGAAATTACTCTGATTAAAATAATACAGTACATTATCTTCTTTAGAAATGAGGAATGTAATTCATTACTTTTTGGCGTAGGTAATTTAGTTATACATATAATGAATTACTCTAAGGTGGCAATGGTAATGAAAATACTTAATTCCTTGTTTAGGTTTCGGACATGCATTCGTGGGAATCCGGCCAACTTGACGAAAGGCGACGTGTCGCAGATCAACTCGTCGAAAGCTAACTCGTCGAATAGGCCAACTCGTTGTAGGCCCATTTGCAGAAAGCGCAACTCGTCAAAAGTGGCAACCTGTTGAAGGGCAATTTGTCGAATAGGACGTTCCAGGTGAGGACTTGTTATTCTTGTCGTCCCTTGTTTTTTTTTTATCCTTTGGCTTTGTATTAGTTTTGTTTCCTTTGTACGGATTGCCTGCACTGAGCACTAGCACAATGGGGAAGCGGGAAACTCTGAAGACGCATTTTCGAAACGCTCAGATTCAGTGGCGTAGCTAGGCCATCCGGCACCCAAAGCCCTTAGGGATTTCGCTGTCTCCTCCTCCTCCTCCTCCTCCTCTCCCCCCCCTCCTTCACTCCCGAGACCGCAACCAGTAAAAAGCGGGCCGGGGGTGGGGGGATGTTGGTGCCGCCAGAGGTGCCCCCCCCCCCCCCCTGACTGGGACGCCTGGTACCCGGGGCCCCCACCCCCCGTTACTACACCCCCTGCTCAGATTAGGTAGCGTTCCCGCATTGGTGCCCCTATCATCACACAAGGTTACTAGCTCAGGCAGTTTTAGTTTTAAATATTTTGTCATCACTGTGATTCTCGCGAACTTTACTATAGAGTTCGTGCCGTCACTTTGGAGCACGAATGTACACGCTCCCGCGGTGCTCCCAATCCGCAGTGTGTACGTGGAACTATAGGTGTGCAAAATGACAGGACAGTGATGTGCACGGCACTTGCCTGGGTCACCGGGCTGCACCGCACTTTCTTTCTCTTAATATTGTTGATGCGTGCACCGCTCGAGCTAGCCTTTTTTTTTATTATTTACTTTTTATTTGCACAGCGACATTGCCCGGGAATCCTTATTGCAAAGTAGTTAATAAGAAAAAAACTATTAATTTGTCACACAGTGACCTAAATGATTAAAAAAAGACATGGAGCAAAGCGCACCGTGGTTAGACAAATTGCGGCCTATACGAATCGGTCGCATATATTAATGTTCGGACAAGGAAGCTAAATGTGATTTTAAAAAGCATTGACCAGATGGCCTCTTCGGCAAACTGCCTTTCGACGAGTTAGTTGCCCTGATGAGTTGGCATATTCGACATGTTGGCTTTTGACCAGTTGCACAGTCTTCGATTTCGTGTGCGTACGAAACCCAAGGGCTATTGTTTGTACAAAACAACCCGAGCGAGATTATAAAGAGGGGCGGGTGGGGGGGGGGGGGGGGGGGTCGTATAACAGAAATACAGTATGTGACTCATATATGCAGTTAGAAGACTAGAAAACATTCAGATCGTTGGCAGTCAGCACTCAAACACACAATGATATTGGTTAAAAAAAAAAAAAATAGAAGCAGCCGCAAAGAAAAGGTGGCCATTCCAGCGGAAGTAGCGTGAAAATGGGAGAACTTGCAGAGGAGGAATACAGGCCAAAATTAGGAGTGCAGGAGTAGAGTGGAGAATGGAGATAAAAAAAAAAGGAATGCCGCAAAAAGGTACAGCATATTAAAGAGCGGGGGAGAAAGACAGAAGGGTGCCAACACTTACTGACCACACAGAGGGGAGGAGGATAGAGGTAGAAGAGGCACGATAATATATTAGGCAGACAATTGAAGAGGCCCTTTCACAGATTGAGCAGAGGGCTACAGTTGAAAGCATTGATAGTAACGGGGTACAGGAGGAGCAGAACAGTGTTACAACGGAGGCGACCTCAAAGGCATGGAACAGGGCAGGAAGTACGGTTCCAGACGGCACAGCCCAGTGACAGGCCCGGATGACGTATCCATGGAACTTAAAAACCTCTAGCGAAAACAAGCAAATTGAAGTTACAACATATCTTTAACTACGTACTTGTGGGAGGAGAGGTACCAAACAATTGGACACGAAGCAAAATGAGGCTAATATACGGGAGTGGCCAAACTGCGGCTCGCGAGCCGCATGCCGCTCTACGCGGGTTCACTTGCACCTCGCGGATCTCTGATAAGACTGGCAGCCTTTCCCCTCCTGTGTCCCCAAAAACAAAGAAAATTAAAAAAAAAAAACGCCCGCAGTTTTGGCAGCCTTGTACCACACTACGTACATACAGCTGGACAGCTTTTTGACACATGGGTGTGTCCAGTGGCACTGTTTGCTTTATTGTTCTAGAAAAAGTTCGAAAGATTTGTGCCGAGAAACTGAGGGCAAGGAGGAACGAGAGCGCGCGCGGACGTCAGAACGCCGAGCTCTGATTGGAACGATTAGTGGGTAGACATAAAGCTATAGCTGCCTTTGTCTCCACTGCACTCATCGAACGCGTTCGAATCCAAGAGTCAAACGCCTGACGCCGGCGTTGCGCGTACCAACACGTTCGACGAGTGCCGTGGAGACAAAGGCAGCTATAGCTTTATGTCTACCCACTAATCCTTCGAATCAGAGCTCGGCGTTCTGACGTCCCCCTCTCGTCTCCTCCTCTCCCTCACTTTCTCGGCGCATAGGCATAACGGGCGTCAGGGGCAGTGGCTGGCTAGAGAACCATGCATTCGATCATTTCTGCTTAGCGGTTAAAGAAACGTTCTGCTGCCTGGTGTTATTTGTTGTAGTCGACAATTATAACCTCCCCCTTTGGAAAGGACTATAAAGGCAGCGGAAACAAATACAAAATCAAATCGTACCGTCCGATAACAGTAACGTAAGTTTTATACAGATTAGCTATGCAAATAGTAAAGCGAAGAATGGAGGAATGGGCAGAAGGAATGCCAATTCATGGGTGAGCTTCAAATGTATTCTAAAGAGATAGAAGGTTAGAAGTCTTCTATAACTTCGGAATCATTTAAACAGTGGCGATTTTTTTTAAATAATTTTTCTAAGTGATTTTAAAATAAGTATGATTTTTTAGTTAGCAAGTACACTTACCTTATTTAATTTAGATTGGCTTTACGTCTGCAGTGCTAACGCGGGAGCAGAGAGGGCTAACTTTATTCATCTTTTTTCCTAACCACCCTAAATCAAAATCCGTCACTCAACGTCTCAAAGTAGCAATGAAGAGCGTCCTTCGCGGTTACCTTATTTGTACATCAATGGAGCGCACGATAATGTGAACCAGGAAAAACTCGGCCCAGCTGGAGGGGTGTAACGAAGATGCAAATCTGGTGGCGTTTCTTCAACAGATGTACACGGACAACAAGGTAGTTATACCATGGGCAGCAGAAACTACACAACCAGCAGCAATTAAAAAAAGGGGGGCTCAGACAAGGCTGTCGATTACCACCCCTGCTCTTCATGATATATCTCAGTGGGGAGGGAAAAGAAATTGAAGCAAGGCAATTTAGGGTTTGATGTAGAGTTATATAGAATGGGGGAGAAATGTAATACATTAATTTCACGACTGATATATGCGGACGGCGTAGTACTTATGGCAGATGACCGGGATACACTACAGAGACAGCTGGAATATGTGGAGAAAATGGGGACAGCTTGGGATTGAGGTTCAGTAAAGACAAGTCAGGAATAATGGTGTTTAACGGCGAAAAAGGGAACCCCTGAGAGTGAGAATACAAGCCATTGCAATAGATCCCGTAGTAAAATACAAATTTCTTGGACAATGGCTCAATGAGGGAAGGAAATGTCTAGAGGAACAATTAGAAAAGGAGGAAAAAATTAAGCAATTACTATACTCAAGGCACTACGAAATTATAGTAAATATGAAGTGGTCTAGGGTATATGGAAAGGAGTGATGGTACAGGGACTGTCTTTTGACAATGGGGCTCAACCATGATTGAAAATTCGACAATGGAGCGGGAAGATTGTCACTGGGGGCGCATGTGAACAGACCAAATGAGGGAGTACAGGGGGCATGAGATGGGCGTCCTTTGACAGCAGATGGCCAGTTAGTAATTTGAAATATGAAGAAAGGTTAACTGAAGTAGATGACACAGGGTGGGCACGGAAGGTATTCCAGTATTTTTAAATGAAGACTTTAAACACAAAATAGAGAAACCGAACCCAAAAGCTGATATTTAAATACCTGCACACTAGTGGTGGGGCTGAGCAGACTAGGTCAGTGGAAGAGGGAGAGAAATAGGCAGACTAGAAAATGTGTGAGAGAAAAATGCAAGAAAAATCAGCTTTAACAATGTACAAATTCCACAAAACAAAATAGGATATAAGAAAGGAAAAGGTTTTTGATAATTCACGGGGAAGTGCTTTGCTGTTTGAGGCGAGAACGGGAGTGTTAAGGACAAAGAAATGTAGGGCTAAATTTCAAGAGATAGACAGATTATGTGTCGAATGTCATAGTGAAAGCGAGACAACTGAAAAATTAGCTTTGAAGAGCGCCGGGCTTCGCTTGGCGGGGGCGCTCGGTTTTTCTGGCGAGGATGGAAGAACGGAGGAGAGAAGGATTACTGTCAAAAGGGAGGTAGAAAGCTCGGTAGATAAGGGAGACGGAATGAAGTACAACTAACTAGCCAGCTGGGGAACAGGTGGGACAAAGAAAAATTGGGACTCCCTCTCGCGTAGCTTCAGTCCAAATTCTCAACCCTCTCTCCAGGTGGGTCCGGTATTGGCGTCACCTTTGTTCCCGAAACAGCCATGACGCTTCTATCGTGAGACGGAATTTGAGGCGAACGAGATGCTCAAGTTTTGAGCATATTTCTTTTTTCATTATTATGATTATTCTGTTTGCGAGCGTGAAAACGAGGCGATCTAGCATTCATACGCGTTCGGGTATTTTGAAGGGCGTTCCTGGCCAGATACACCAAAGGTGAAGAAGGTCAGACGCCTTGGGGTGTTTCTGACCAGACCACCGGAGCGCTCGGACCTTGTCGTTGCCGTGTCGAATAAGCTCGTTAAAAGGAGCGAAATGGCCCTTACTTTATGTCACGGGAGGGGCGCATAGCGAGAGGATTAGCCGAGTGGCCACGACATGGCGCGCGATTCACCGACCGTTTTATTGCCAGGCTGCTTCGTTTCGGTGCGGTTTCATCCCACTTCAACACTTGACTCGAGAGTCGAGCACTTGAAAGGCTCGAAGCGCAACGAGGGGAGAACACCAGCAGGAAATGAAACCCCCGCGGCGCAGTTGGCGTAAAATGAGAGGGACCGCGAGACATCAAGAGAGGGACGACTCCACTAATCGTAATTCACGGAGCGTTGATGCTATCCGCGAGGTCCGAGGAATCAACGCCTTGATGTTGCGTGCTCGCTTTTGAGTCTGGCACTGACGTGTTAAGGGGAAAGCAACGGTCCTCCGACAAAGAAAACGATAAAGTAATAAAAATAGCGCAGCTTCTCCGGATGGCACGCTTCACTTGCGTTTCTTGCGAGGAAAAGGATCGAATTTTCACATATTTTTCGGTTACCACAACCATATAGCCTCCTATAACACGATATGTAAATAACGAAACGCAACTAAAGCCACACTGACAATATACATTTTTAGTACATCGTTCCGATAACGGTACCCGATAACGATACGATGTATGAGCGAAGGTGTCGTTATCGGAGTCATCGGAACTATCTACTAAAACTCCCTAATGGGAACACCTCGTAGTCACCGCTGTCCCGCAACGCTCTCCGCAACCCGCTACAAGATCAGGATCTCTGGAGAGAAGGCTAGAGGCGAGCATGCGCTGTGGACAGCGTAGCAGAAGGGACGAGCGGTCTGCGAAAACTCCCTAATTTACGAGACGGCAATCCCGTGACTGTGGTTTTCCCTTTCACCTTGGAAGTTGGCTCTCTTTACAGTCGGAAATTTCGAAAGCGTTGACTATAGGATTACCTTTCAGCGTGCGCTACGTCTCTGGAATTTAAATATTTTAGCCTCGAGATCGAACAAAAGCGTCGCAATGGTTCACTAGTGGGCCAAGAGCTCACTGAAGAAGACATGTTTTGGAGGATTTCGACTAAATATTTTCCATGCTCTGCCTTTATAATGGCTGTGCACAAAATACCATGCGTGTAAGTAAGTGGTGGCACCGAAGATCGCCCGCGTCACCATAAACATTTGATTTTCTTTGATCGACTTTTGCCGTGCTTTTTGAGAAAGAGTTCTTCAAAGAGAAGCCCCGTTGTTAGTTGACCTCAGAACAAGTGGTTCAGCACCTTGTTCTTTCCGCGCCCCTGAGCTCGCTGGTCTACAGCGTCAGTCACCGCCCCTAGAAGCACTGGCATGTTTTCTCACTTTGACGTGTCATGACATGTGACCGCGAAAGGTGGTGGGCTCTCCTCGGTGCAACGCGAAGGAAAGCATTGTGCTCCTCGGCTCGGAAAACCCGGGCGACGGGTCTTTCGGGTGCGTACACCCCGCGATCCCGACGCGCACGGGGAAGCAGCCGAGCGCCACGGCGCGCGTATGCCTGCCAAGGGCACGAGCGGGTCACCGAGCCTAATTGTGACTCTGTCGACGCTCGCCGCGGGAGCTTCGGCCGGATTGAGACGCCCAGGCGAACGGTCGGCGCCCACGGATCTCCGCGGAAAAGACGCCGACAACCCTTTCCCGGGCAACAGGGAGGGAGCCGGCCTCCTTGTTTAATGACCCCATGTTTTCTGGCTGTCGAGGGACGGCGTCGCTTACTCCCACCAGCGGCTCGCGCCCTCGGAAGCGAGCGGGTCCGGCGAGGACACATGCTCAGTGCGCGAGAGCATGTCTCCTGGTGAGAGCCTCACTCCCACGCCGCTCATTGAGCGGCTCACCAAGAGCCGAGTGTTGTTGTCCGGCGGGCCGCATTTATGGCTTCACCTCCGGGGAAGCCCATGCTAACCCCGAGCCGAAATAGACAAACGGGGGTCGTACGACCTGTCAACCTGCCGCGGGGACGGCTTGGTTCCGCTGTCAACACGGGGGCTACCTGCGGGGCCTTCTCTCACTGCACTCCCGTCCTCTCCTTTTCTCTCGCTTCCCCGCCTGGTGTGTCGTGCCTTTGGACCGAGTAAGCTATTTTCGGGGGCCGTCTCTCCGCGAGGAGGTTTGTTTTCGGTGAATGGCCACGATCAGGTTGTGCCTTTTCTTATTCCAGCTGTTGGTTTATCCGGCTTTCTTTATTTCTTGCTCGGCCGCGATTTCCGTGTCGTAGTAGCGTACGAGCGAAGGTCGCGAGTGGCGATTCGTTCACTCGATGAACCCAGCACTGCGCGGACACTGGGACCGAAGGAGCGCACGTTTCGAAGCTTCGTCCGAGAGACGGCGAATCAGAAGGTGCAGCCAAACAAATAATTGGGTACCCGATCTGGGCAAAGTAGCTTTGTGTGTTACTGCGACTTTAGCAGCGCAAAAGAAATTGCGCCGTTATCGCACGAGCGAACATTTGAAATTCACGATGCAGTTGATTAACTTGCAACTATTAGCATAGTTCGGAGTTTTTGTTCTTTGCTTCTTGAACTGGCCTCGATATCTTCGTTAGACCTTTCTCACCGGGCTATTAAAAACATTTAAAAAAACACAAAAAAATATTATTTTTTTCCAATCCAGGGAGTTTTGCCGAACACTGTCCCCATTCCAAATTGCGGCCTAAAGATCCCCACCCCTGCCCGTTTCGATCTGGATGAGCGTGGTACCGGTGTGCGGTCGTGTTGTACAGCACTGGCTAAATTGCTCATCTACAGCTGGGAGACAAGTTGCCCGTTGAGGCAGTCTAAGTTCTAGGCTGCATAGACACACACACACACACACACACACACACACACACACACACACACACACACACACACACACACACACACACACACACACACACACACACACACACACACACACACACACACACACACACACACACACTTATTTTTTTTGCGGCGTAAAGGTTTAATAGCATTTAAGTAGCATTCTGGAAATTCGAACCGTAGGTCATCAATAGTTGAAACGTGGAACAGGACGGGTCTTTTTAAGTTTACAAATATAAAATAAATTAAATCATCGTGTGTATCCAGAAATACGGATTTACCTCCGATAACGGTACCCGATAACGATACGGTGCACGCGCAGAGGAGGCGGCGGAGTATAGGGAATCGCTATCGGAGTCACCGGAACGATCTACTAAAACTCTTTATTAGCGGGTTCCTCCTGCTCGTTTACGCCCCGCGTTAACGTTACGCGCAGACCCACGGTTTCGAAACAATGCACGCTCGCAATCAGGAGTTGGGAGCACCGCGCACGCGTAAGAAGCCGGGAAAAACAATTAGCATCAGCGCCTGCTCCGTTGCACAGGCAGCCTCGGCGTTACGTCACGGACTGAGTCAGTCTGTACTTCTTTGTAAAGAGTGATATACAACTTTCCTTCTATATGGGTTCGGCTTAGGGAGAGCGAAGGAAGCATCGTGTCGGAAGTTAGTCAGATGGCTTTGATTTCACTGCGCTCTCAAATAAGAACAGGGTCCGTATAAAACAAAACTTAATCGAAGGATCGGAATGAATTAGCTGGCTCAAATACATGTGCGAAAAACGAACTAAAAATCAAAGCCACCATTTTAGAAATACGCAACTGGCACCACCTGGCAGAAAACGGTGTTCGGGATTCTGAGGGTGAAACAATGCGCGGATTAGGAAGAAGAGGGAAGAAGCGTCTGTAGTATGCTTGGGGGTAAAAAGAGAAGCCACAATAGGAAAGAAAGAGACTGGGGGGTCCAATCTAGGCCACCGTAGCTCAACGGAGCCAACCGGATCCTGCTTCCTTGGTCGAGGGAGTGCCCGCGCTCGCTTGAGCACGTGTGCCTGAACCGGCAATTTACTAAAATAAACAAAAACAAAAAAAAGCATAAGCGTTTTGGTGCGAAAATCGCAAATGTGCATGCTTTTAACAAAAGAATGCAGCAAATTACCCTCGTTTTTAGAAAATAGCGTGGGCCGAGTTCCTCGTGCTCCGATTTCTGTCCGATTTTCAGTTGATTTTTCGCGGAACTCCGACGTTGTAACCGGTAACTGCGAACCGTCAAAACGAAATAGGGTCGAGACAGCCGCGGACTGTCAAGGAATGAGTGCAGGCAGAGCTTGTGTCTCTTCTTGATTTGCGCACGGAGTGAGAGATGAACCTTTCGCAGGTTTATGCTGACTTGCCGAACAAAGGCGCGAGCGGACGAGGAACGGGTCTGAAATACGCTGACATTTCCAGAGGGCCACGTCTCTTGATCAAAGCGGCACAGGGAGAAGCCCGCAGGAACGCGGACCCGAGCACTCAAGCGAAACAATTAAACGTGCACGGGAAGCGCGCCGACTCAAAATGGGTCAAGTCCTTCTGAACTGACAGTACAAGTCGCTTGAATGGGTCGACTGCTATACCGTCCCGTTACATATATATTATATATATATATATATATATATATATATATATATATATATATATATATATATATATATATATATATATATATATATATATATATAAGCTGTTTCAAATCGGCCTCACCACCTAATACGTCGTCTTGACCCGGGAATTGTGCATTAAGTTTCGGAGCCTGCCGCCCCGTGAGGAATGCTCGACACCCGCCTGAGGCTCGAGTGAGTTCGCTTCAAAGAATGCTGCCGTAGTCGCGAGTAAGCGCGCGGTGCCATAAATTAACACTCGGCTAGAGCGCTTGTCGCGTAGTGCCGCGATAATCGCCGATAACCTCAAAACTAAATGGCGCGACCAATTTTGACACCGTCTTTCGTCCCACGTTTGTATCTCCGCATAACGGTGTTCGATCCAATAAACAGATAACCGTACGCGTTGTTTAGAAATGGTAGCAAATGAGGGTAATAGATCAAAGTGTGCACCCACCAAGTGACGCGTGGAATGCGGATAATTTCTTAATACAGAGGTAAGAAAAAAAGCACGAAACAAAGAGAGAAACATTTGAGCGCTGAAAATAAATGCGCGGTTTTCTTCGGATTAATTTAATTACCCACAGCCAAGGACGTGTTTTTTGTGAAAAAGAAAGACTCGTTCTTCTGGCGCAAAAGGACAGAATTTGTATACGGCTACTGCAGCGCTACGGTCTTGGGATTCGTCATTAGAAGGTTTGATGCGAGCGCATGTGAGAAAAATAAATTAATAAAGAAACAGGATTTGTCTGGTTTGTTAGCACCACTCGGCGCTGATAACTGCAATGCAGGTGCGTGTGAGGCTCGCCATAATAGCTGTCCTCTCTACACTCAATCGATGTGCTTACCGTGGCCAAGTTCCGGCCTCGTGCGACACGCAGCGTGCTGACGGTTACAGTGCACGAAGTCGGGTCTATTTAGAGACAATTACCACTTCAGAGCGCCTGACTAATTATCCGCATTGGAGATGGAAGAAAGTTTGTTGTTCGAGCTGTGCAAAGGTAGAGGAAATAATTGAGCGGGGAAGAAATCACGACTCGCTTAATCGGGGATTTCTGGGGTCGTGAGCATCGCGGGTATAGCCGGAGGCTTCCGTACTTTCCGGTCGGGATGCGTGCGCCCTTCCACGCCGTATCGTCCCCGTCACCCGTGTGTGAAAACCGCGCTGCTTGAGCGACGCAACGGAGGCTCACCGCAAGAAAAAAACAACTTGCAAAAAAAATAAAATAAATAAAAAACGTTGCGGCGGTGGTTATGGGTTCCACGTGGTCAGAGAAAGAAAATAAAAAATCGGGAGGGCGCGAAAGCACAACCAATCAAAAAGCATCCTCGCTCGCTCGCTACGGGATATATGGACAAACCGCAGATCTAATCCTGAAACAGCAGCTGGTGTAAAGCGAAAGTCCCCCCCCCCCTTTCCCTCCTCTCCCCGCTTGGATAAACCATCAGGGTTTCCCGTTTTGACTCGTTTTAAATTCCAAAGAACTATATACCGAGTTTCCCGGAGTGAGACGCGTGTGTCTGGCGCTCATTTCGATCCTGGAAAATGAGATCACAACGTAGACATCTTTGTAGAAAACAATAAAAA
This sequence comes from Ixodes ricinus, assembly GCA_037355805.1. Taxonomy (NCBI): domain Eukaryota; kingdom Metazoa; phylum Arthropoda; class Arachnida; order Ixodida; family Ixodidae; genus Ixodes; species Ixodes ricinus. Next base: position 83,229 of record JAZHYW010014730.1, read on the forward strand.
AGTAATCCAGTACCAGAGTGTCAATCGCGTTGCGTCTAATTCGCCGAGGCTTCATCCTCGGACGTGAATGGGAAGGTACTCGTCTCGCCGTACGTTAACCCCGCGAGAGCCCAAAACGAGTTCTCTATCCGAGAAGTGGATTTTCATTCAAACTAGAAGGATCTGCGTTGCGCTACAAAACATGCTCATTCATCGCCTACTAGGCGGACCGAGTTCCTTTGGTTTCCGGTGACTTCCAGCCGCTCTGCGTTAGTTCCCTCAGTACTTTGTGAGCCGACACCTCACTGCTTGAAGATCATAGTTTGATTGGGCAAACGTGGTGGGCCAGTGACCGCGCGTCCAAAGGTGTGCGTGTGTGTTTCCTGTGCCAAAGGCTTCTCAAACCTTTTTCGGCGCTTGCCTCCCTCTAGCCTCTAGGACAGCGTAATCTGCTGCACGAAAGCCACGATTGAGCTCGGCGATCATCTATCAAGTCGGGAAGGCGCTAAAATTTCGGGGTATGATGTTGACAGCGACGAGATTAGTTAAGTATTGTAAATATTGATTGACAAACTAATGGCACTCTTACAGGATTTTGTTTTATAGTTGTGGTTTTTCTTTTCATCACTACAACAGCGGTCTTTTTTGAGTATTTTTTTACCCTAATGCTAAAGAAGCCGCACCTCCGAATTATCTAGTTAACTGTGATCAGTTCTTCGCAAAGTCAGGGGAGTAACGAAGATGCCTAAATTAATTAGCGGCGGCGAACCTGCGGTTGGAAGATTATTTTCGCGGTTTTAGGTAGGGAGAGAGTGGCGATTCGCAAAATTAGGACCTTTTGGAAACTTTCCGATCATTTCACTCGCGAACACACACCCTATGCGCTAAAACGCACTGCGCTGCACCTGTCGCGAAAATAGACCTGGGATCATTTTCAGTCCAGAATTCTTTCTGAATCGTCCAAACAAGTTCAATTTAACATTGGCACATTAGAAGACAGCTCTAAAACACTACATTAATATATGTATATAAATATATATATGCCGAAACGTCGACTGACTTTACAAATAATATATTATAAAACTGCAAGCAACCGTCTCAAGTACGTTTTTCAGCGTATATATATATATATATATATATACATAAAGCTAGGACCAGGTTAACGAGCTTAAACCTAGTAACATCAATCTAAAATTAAATGCGCTAAGCGTAATTAAGGTCCGCCGTATCGCTCCCAAATTGTAAATATAGGATACGGCACCCTCAGGCAAGGTAGAGAGCGACTAATTTGCTTCCAGAGGCACTCATCGGAATAGGGGTCGTTGTAATCCAGTGGCGGCGTGGTAACGCGGCGGCTGCTTTACTTTACACAACACGCTGCTTATTGACTACATCTAAAAACGCTAGCGATAGGGGCAGCTGGGAAACAGGGCGGTAATAACTGACACATCATCTCGAAACATTTTGTTTTTGTAGTCCTTGCCTATTGTCACTGGCTTTAAATCTGTGTTGAGACTGGGCCCACCTGAATTCTCAAATAGAGTCGTACGTAGTCTCATAGATGTTTTGTTGTTTTTACCGAACACTACTACAGCCACAGGTGAACGATAATTTTATCACACGCGCATCGAATTCGTGTAGTCAACGCAGAACAGAACTGGGAATGGGACATCTCGAACGTCTTTCCATAAATAATAAAAGTACATTCTCTTTTTCTCTCTTTTCATAAACGCAAAAAAAGAGCTTAAAAAAGGAGAAAATACGATCAAAACGAAATCTAAATATGTAGTCCCCAAAACCTACAATTTTTCCTTACATTTTTTTTTTTTTTGAGGGGTGGGGGGGGGGGGGGTGAAATTATATAAAGCGCAAGCATTCGCGGTTTTCTTGATTTCTGCGGATTTCAGCGAACGCTCAAAAGTGGATGCTCACAGCAATCCGTATTGCGAGCCCTTAACTTTCGCGAATAAGAACATCCGCAAAAGTTAAGGTCTCGGGCACATCAAACAAGAATGGGTAGATCACTCATAAATAAAGCAACGCACCCTTCGCAAAAGAAAAAGAAAAAAAAACGTAACTGACGTTTTGATTATAAAGAGGGAAAGAAAAAGACCGCTTCAAATCGCTTTTCAAAGTCCGAACACTGGAAAGAAAGTGTGCCCCAAAAGAACGACGCGGAATTCGGTTTCCGCGGGCACGGCGGCTCGTAACGGCGCACCACGTGAACGGAACCAACGGGGAAAAGAACGGTTCCCACGAGGCCGTGCGATAGACGACGCCGCGCGGGTAGCCCGCCTCGTCCGCGCCCGAGAGGTGACCGACTGGGCCGCGGCCGGTGCGAGCACTCGGTAATGGGACCGCTCTAATCGCGTTCTGCGAACGCGGCGATCGCTGGACGGATCTATTATGCATGTGCAGCTTCGAAGAAGTCAGCCCGCGGGGCCAGCCCGGGGAGGTCCACCCGCGGATCCACCGGACAAAAACAAACGGCTTCGTTGACTGACACAGCCGCATCGCCGGGACGGTAAAACGGGATCAGACGCCTGGCTCGGCCCGGTCGTTCGGACGCGACTGGTGCCTGTGTGTTGACGTCACCGCGACGCCGTCACACAAGATACAGCATGCTCATTTGTTTCTTTCGCAAACACTGCGTTTATGCGTGTTATGTCCACGCGCTGCGGAGACTACGGCCTTTCTTCGGTGACTTGGGTGAAAGAAGAGCCCTCTCGCTTGAGCCAAGTTCGTGTGTACACATGCTCACACGATTCCGATCTACGGGAGGTCTCCGAGCCCCGAGGCGATTTGGGGAACGTCGTCACTCTTTTCGTTACTTGGCCGGACGACGCGGGCTGACCGGACGGTGGCCGTGAAAGTGCCCCGGGAGCGAACGAGAGGCGTGAGGGCAACAACTCGGATCCAGCGCGCCTGGCGCCAGCCGCGACGGAAGCTCGGTGGGACGTCCGACGCAGAGCGGGCGCCCCTTCGCGGAACGCGAGACGGTCGACGGCAGTCGCGAACAGCCGGGCGACGGACGTCAACAGAGAGGCCGGCGAGATCAGGAAGGCTTCGGGGGAAGCGTTCCTGACCTCTGGGCAGAGAGGACGAACGGGTACTCACGAATTTTCGCTTGGCCTTGTCGGCCTCCTCGTTGGCGACGCGCGCCCGGTTGGCGACGGCGTCGAGCAGCGAGCGTATGTCCTCGGCGGTGATTTCTCCGCGCGAGGCGACGCTGTCGTCCAGGCTGCACGGGTTGACCCAGAGCGGGTGGTCGTTGCCGTCGGTCCGAGACACGGGCGCACTCATGGTGGAATGCAGCAGCACGGCGAGCACTATGAGCCAGGTCCCGGTATCTGGAGGCAAGGCGCCAAGGAACGCCGGTCGGTGGCTTCTTCGCAGGGGCCACGCCGCGCAGCATGGCTCTTTTCCGACACGCGCGACTCTCGATTTCATGCTGCCATGACGCTTATCTCAAACAAATGGCATGCATGTTTCCCGCAACTTGTTCATAAAAAGATAAGACCCCATTTTCCCCTTCCCTCCGCCCGGATATGGATGTGACGTACGGGGGGCGCCTCGATTGGTCGGGCTTCTCAGGTGCGCCGGCCCATTGGCTCGCCGCCGAACCGCCCGCCCAGCACGTGGGCGGACAGAGCCTTAAAAACGCTGGCGCGCTTCCCTCCCTCCGGCGTAGGTGTTCATTGAGCCAACAGGTCCCGACGACAGCGCCCCTCGCTGCCGCGCCGAGAGAACCACCAGTTGCGCGGGCCACGCGGGACGGTGCGGGCGCTCGCGCGGGACGCCCGCTTCGCGCACACCTCGGGCATGTCTCCGACGATCGGAAACCACTCTGCAGTGAACGCGCAGCGATAGCCTCATTGATTCTTACGTGGGGTAGATTCGAGAGCTCACTTTATGGACGCTATCGGAAATAAGAATAAGGCTGTTGCTCAATTTCTGCCGGTTACTGTCATTGGTGTTTTAAAAAATTAATTCTATACCGCAAAGGTCGTCTCTTTTTTTTCTTTTCCTAGGGATCATTTCGCTCACCACCTGGGTCGTTTCCCGTTCGCTCTTCCTCAACGTCACCAGATTACGTGTCGTTACCTAGGGAAACCCCAGACATCGTAGGTTCGGCGACAAGGAATGCATTACTTTATTTCAGTGATAGTGGTCTCGGGATTACCAAACGTACCTCTAAAGCTAAAAATACCGAAAAAAAAAAGATATGATGTTTATTTAATGTAAACTTGTTGTGGGGGGTGACAAGTTTAAAAACCCAGAAGATGTCTGCCTCCCGCACATGCTCTGTGCCCTCCGCCGGGATTTGGCAGCGCGTGTATGAAGTGTCATCAGAGGAAAAAAGCTCGTGCTCGAGGCGGAGCATCTACAGAGTTCTTCATCTGTCACCGACTATGCGCCGAGAAAGTGAGGGAGAGGAGGAGACGAGAGGGGACGTCAAAACGCCGAGCTCTGGTTGGACAGATTAGGGGATATAGACCTAAAGCGAGCTACCTTGAACTCCACTGCACTCGTTGAACGCATTAAAACGCGGAACGCCGGCGTTCCGCGTTGCATTCGAACGCTTGTGACGAGTGCAGTGGAAACAAAGGCCTTACCATTCGAATCAGAGCTCGGCGTTCTGACGACACCGCGCGCCCTGGTGTCGTCCTCTTCCTCACTTCCTTGGCGCATTGAGATCTCTTATTCCGTGAGACTATAAAAAAAAAAAAAGAAGAGGAGGGACTTTTGTTTTTCTTAGTGCCTTTTCTACCGAGAACGCTCTATATAGCAATAAACGAGGGTGTCCATAACATGTACGGTAACAAACACTTATCCGTTTCACGCAAAAGAGAGAGAGAGAAAAAAAAAAGAGACTGCCGATTTTTTTGGCGACATCACCCAACCTCCAACCCCCAACACCACCAAAGCAAAAACGTGCTCCTCTCGCCATTATTTGTTCTTTGGTTGGCGCGACGGACGAGCGCGTATCAAAAGCAGCCTGTACGTCGGCCAACTGAGGCGACCTCTTCTCCGCAGACAACCGAAGCTTCCTGAGTGATGCCCCCGCTAGGACACCGTCCATGCCTCGGCCCCCGACCAACACCGGCAGAGCCCGTCGCGCAGGCAGGCGAACGGTGCGACGGAGTCCGACCGCGGGCCCCTCCTCGCCCCAGCGCGCATCCAGCGTCTGCTGCCGCCTTGCCCGAGCCCACTTCCGAGTCTCGCTCGTGCAGCGAGCAACATTCGGCGGTCTACCTGACAGCTTTAGCATCAGCCCTGTAACACCTGGTGCCACAGCCGATAAATAACAGCATTCCGAACGGCTCGCCGAGGGGAACGCGGGCCGCGAGCTGGCTGACCGACGCGCGTTGTCGGTGGGGCCTCGACGCCACCGACAAGAAGAAGCGACTGCCCTCTTGGCGAGGCGCGGGGGTGCGCTGTGGAAATACTGGTGGCTGCCGGCGGCGCCGTATTTATAGGGGGAGGGCACTTCCCCGCTGGTTGGAATAACGCCTCGTGTTCCGTATGGCAGCGTCGCAGCGGGGAGTCATCTGTTGACTGGGGGCTTCAATGGGCGCGCTGTCCGGGCCGAGACGACACACGTTCGGGACCCCCGTGATTTGTTCTTCCTTCGGATTGGGTTACACTAATTCAGATGGGACGTGCGTCGTGGGATACGACGAGGATCGCCTTATCATCTCGTGACGCGATCGCGAGGTTTCGCAAAAAGCCCAGCTAAATGACGGCGCTTCAGAATGGCGTCGTGTGCGCGAAACTCTAATAATGGGTCTTGGAAACGTTCTCGTTGGTTCTCAATTTGTTTTCTGTTTTCCACGATGTTCACACAATTGCCCTTTGTTCTCGAGGCCCTTCGTGCCTAATAAAGTGGTCTAGATAACGTGCGAATTTGAAATTCAGAAACGACCGCGTGTAGAAAGCGCAGATCTACGCTCACTCGTGAAGGTAAGCGAGCGGAGCGACTCCTTATTCTAAAAGTTACCAGCTTCGCTGCCAACTTTCAGGCTTGCCTCTGTATCCATACTAATTCCCCGGCCGAGATTTTTTTCAAATTAATTCCTCCCGATTGATCGCTTCTTAGTCAGAATTGTCATTTCATTCTTTCATGTCTGACTACATTCCACTGTCCCAAATACTTCGCAACTCCGCGACAAAAAGAAAAAAACAAAAAAAAACAACGTAATGTAACAAATTTACGCTAGACCCAGTCGGTCAGCAATATTATTTCCTCATCGACAAATCAGAACAGAAACCAGACCAGGATTTTTTTTTCTTCTTTTTCGCTACCTTTGTAATACAGGATGCGCAAGCCGACACAAGGGAAGGAAGTGATGAAATTTCAGTGTTGCCTTCGAGCACTCCCTTTTTTTTCTCCGCCTTCTTTCCCACTTGACGACCGAACAATACGACGATGTGAGTGTATGCTCAATCATGCGTAAACGATAGAGCTGTCAGACGCGACTCCCCATCTCCAGTGCGAGCGCCCCATCACTTGAACGCTGTTTATGAACAGCCCGAAACTAGGCTGTTACCCGCCGCAGGTCTCGTCGACAGAGCGATGCTCCGAGAGTGCGCGGAGGAAGTGTCGCGTCACCGTAGTGCATGCTCGTGCGCGATGGCCGTCTAACAAACAACGCGGCCGGGGGCGACGGGTCCCTGTCCAGCCTGAGATTGAGCTTCCCATAGCGGCCGTCGGATCGTGAGGTGCGGCACGCTCTCCAGGCGCTGCTGCGGTTCCGATGGAATACCACGCACCCTCGGAAGCGAAATTGTCCAAGAGCTAAAGAGCAAATATTGACCTTCAAACTCACACTAAATATATATATATATATATATATATATATATATATATATATATATATATATATTTTATATCTCTTAGTGAGGGTCCAATTGCGCCCTTTAAAGGGGCGGTGCAACGATTTTATGATTAAAAGAATTTGCATCTCGTCATTTTTACGTTGTTTATCGTGTCCCGGAGGATAGAGAAAACATCTTCTTCATTAAAAGTGTCGCGATTCCGCTGCGTAATCGCAAAGCAAAAGTCGAGCTTTTCCCCCACCTGCAGCCCCAAGTGGGAGCCGAAGGAACTACGGCGAAAAGATTACGTGACCTCGCTCGGCTCTAAGCTGCAGCATAACGCCCGCTAATGTGAGCAGAAATAGGGAGAGGAAGCGTCCTCCGAAATAGCACACGGGAACCTACACGGCACTCCGAATGACGTCACTGGGAGTGCGACCGGGTGTGACCCTGAAGACTGGGAGTGAGTTGAGGGGTGCCCGAAATGGCAATATTTATCTTTTTTTTACGCAACAACTAGGACACGCAGGCGAAATCGGTTTTCTGTTCTTTACTTCAGAAGTGTCAGAGGGCAGCTTCCACAAATTTTTGACCGAATTTCGGAAATCGTTGCACCCCCTTTAAAAACATACATTTGGAATTTGTATCAGGTTGGTTTTGCAAGTGTATATAGTTAACTTCGAGGATATTATGATATTGGTTGTTGCTTGGGGTTAATTCCTCCGGTATAATTTAATTCGGAAAATTGGCCGAAATTCCTCGAGTTACGCACGAAGCTACTCTTTTCCAAGCTGTTCTTTACTATTTTTATGTTGTTTTCGCGTTTCATTGAAGCTGAACTTCGGTAATAGCGTATGAAAGCCGGACTGATCTGTCAAATAACATTAAATTACGGAGACTACAGAATTGACCCTTTCTTTCACTGGTAAGGCTTAGTCGCTGAAAGTTTCGTTCAGGGCCCAAGCCTCTTCGCGGTATTGTTACAAATAGAACAAAAGAGAAAACAAAGGCGCACCCAAAAACGATATGAGCGTTTTTCAGGAGCTCGTGGGCAGAGTTGTACAGCAGAAATTACAAGTAATCAAATTACTCGTAATTGATTACTTCTTGAAGAAATTTGTAGTCATTTAACTACTTGTATTAGGCAGTAATTGCAAGAGTAGTCTTACTGCTTTTAGAAGTAAACAGGAAATACTTGTAACCGCTCTATTTTTCGCCCCCCCCCCCCCTTTCTTCCGTAGTCACCACAGTGCGAGTTAAAATACTGCGATATGTCAACTCTATCAGCTTGTAAGTAACGTCCTGTAAGTAATGCGCTTGTCCGTGTCTACTCGCTTGTGTTTTGTCCCTTGTGTCGCGCAAAAAAACCTCTAGACAGTAAGTAACGTCCCCAGAGATTATTCGGTTTGCTTCATTTAGCTACAGTGGCCTAGATAGAGCTCCCGAGACGTGACTTTTGTGAGCATTGTGGCTTATCTTTCGTCCCCAAGGTCTCACGAAGAAGCTTTTCCCCTCCCCTTCTTAATGGCGCTCTTTGTTTTCCCAAGTTCCATCCCAACAAATCATCTAATCAAGTCACCGACAGGGGGACAGTCTATCAAAAGTGGTGGATTGAGAAGGTGAGCAGTTCGTCTTCAGGTGGTTTTAATTCAATCACGGACAGTACGAAGGACTCGTTTCGCTACCGGACGAGAACTTGGTCATTTTGGAAATCGGAAGTATTTGAAAAAGTAATGGTTACTTTTTCAAGTTAAGGTGCATGACTTTTCCCCTCAGGTAACCTAACTGAACAGTTTTTCAACCAATAGTGATTAGCAGTTTGACAGTTTAGTATCATGTTCCAAGAAACAAAAAAATAACAAACAAAAAACAGCAGTCAGATAGTTAAGGAAAAACATACTTTTCCCAATCTAAAACTCGGAGAAATAGAATTACGGACAAGACGGCGGGGTGACTAGATCAGGGACGCACTTGGGCTTTTTCGTCGTGCTTTTCAATGGGCGGAACGTGAACACAGAGAGTTCGAAATGAGGACTTGCCGCAGGTGGCTGATTCTCTCCAGCGCCTAATATTTTACCGAGCCTTACACACGGGGCTAAACTACCGAGGTATTGTAGTTGACCGCTTCTTTTAGAGTAACGGCTCCAAGACTGCTCCCGGGGATCACTTTCGCTCGGGCGACACGTTGTTCGGCTGACCTTGAGCGTCAAAGAGCTTCGATCTCCATTTCGAGCGGGCCAAGATCAGTCGAAGAGAGCGGCAGCTGCGCGCGCGCTCTCTGTGCCCGCAGACGGATCGGCACGTCCGCTCGGTAAACATAAACCTGTCCGTACCTGCGTTTCCATTCGAGTTCCGTCCGTATACTATCGCTTTCGCGCTTTTCTTTTTTTTTTTTTTGTCGGCATCCCGCGCACGATTTCCAAAGCCCCGCGAGAGTGGCTTCGGGCATCGCAACGTATCGACAGGACGGCCCGGTTCTCCAGAGGGGCGCAGGGCCCGCCGGTCGCTTCTTCGCGCCGCGGCTTTATATATACGCCGGTGCTCATTGGTATGCCGACTTTGATGCCCCCGCTACAAAGAAAGCGGTCTTGGCTAACAAATGACGTCTCCTCCCGCCGCTGTTTACCCCGTCCCACCAGGTGTATGCAACTGCCCCCTGAAATAAATACTAATAACGAGAGGGATGAAACTGGACGCTGCAGACATGGCGCAATGTCGAACGCGCTGTCTAAGCCCGTTCAAAACAGGTGTCGCGCTGAGCGCAGCCGACGCGCACGCTAGCCCGCCCGACATCCAGGGGCACCTGGAAGCGTCAAGGGCACACGTCGCGGTCCTTCGACCTGTGCGATGCACTGAACCCGAAACCCACGCTCCTCACCACAGAGGGGTCCGCAGGAACGCAAAGCGGTCAGGCGCAGACAAGTTTTCTGAGCGCACAAACAACAACGTCCTCGGTATCGCCGGAATAGGCCTAATCAGGGGGCAGCGGCGTCGAACAACGGCTCCGAGGGAACCCCTTGAGCCGCGCGCGCGTCATCGGGGACGACGAGCCGCCCGGCTAATTGCCGGGAGGAGGACGCACCTGTGTCAGGGTCCCCGATCGCCCTGACCATCATTCCCTGACCGAGGCAGCGGCCGTCCGTCCATCCCGCGCGGGGGAGATGAAGGTCACCAGTGGTCAGTGCGACCTTTTCTTTGTGCGGGTCAGCTGTGTGTGTCTCTTTATCTCTCTCCCCTCACCTCTTTTGAACTGGATGATGTCATGCGCGGAGTCACGAAAGAAGAGCTACTCCTCTGCCGGTGTTTCTGCCCCAGACTTGTACGTAGTGTGTAACACATTACGTACAAGTTATAATAACGCGTTGCTCGTAACGACTTACGAGCAACGCGTTACTTTTATGTAGTTACCTTTTCCGGTAACGAAGTAACGACTTCGTTTCATCGTAAGTCCAGAGGCAGCCGACGCTAAGAGCTAAGGGACCAATCAAGCAGCTTCAAAAGCGCAAGTCACTGGACCTTTCTTTGTTTATGATTGGTTCTTCAGCGATGATAGAACACGTACAGAAACATGACGAACACCATGATGGCGCCTTTCTGAAGCTGTCTGCTTGGTCCTATCAGCTCGTAGCGACGGCTGCGTCTGGACTTAGGTGAGACGAAGTACAGTTACTTATCGTGAGCAGGAACGAGAAACGTGTTTTTGTTACTTTTTGATGAAGTAACGAGAGACAAACATGTACACGTGTACATGTTTGTTTTGCGCAACGATCGGTTGATGTCTGGCCAGGTAACTGGTTCGGATTTTCCCGCCAGTCGTTTGGTTCGCGTTTCTTTGCTTCTGCGTTTCCTCTTCTCGCCCGCTATCGGTTTGGACGTAACACTCACTCTCGCCGTCTATTCAAGTTTGTATGACTCAGGTTTGTGAGAGTGCATGTTTAACCAAATTCCTCTTTGTGCAACATTTTTTTTTTTTTTAGCGTTAAGTTTGGTTATGCGGTTACGATTCGGGTGTTTGAATGCGCTGCGCAATCTGCACACGGGACAGCCCAGTAGTACGCCTTTTTTTCCTTTTTTTTTTTTTGGCCACGCCGCGGGGGAAATCCATGCCTCTGTCACGTGCACATAAAAATCATTAAAAGAAACACTATGCTAAGGGTGTAATATATATTTATCGCTTGGAGAGACTACTGAGTCGTTTAATCTGTGCTCGTTCTCACCTAAAAAAAAAAGCAAGTTTGGCGCATTGTTCATACGCCGCGCGAAATAGTTCTTAGAAGATTTGGTTGTAGGAGGAAGAAGCGATGCTTTTGGCGTTTGAACCGGGTACATCTTGATAAGATAATACATATATAATCTAAAATGCACCTACATATATATTAATACTATGCATAAAAAGGGAGATTATTAAGGCTACACGAGGAGCCGGAATTTTTTTACCACGGTTCTTAAGGTGAAAACGAGTATAGACGCGTGTCGGTGCAGTACTTGTATATTACGCCGCTTTCATCTAGAGGTGCGTCGTTGCACTGCAATAAAGTTTACCTTAACGTTTTTTTTTTATTGAACATTTTGAACAGCGATGTACATGTTTTCTGGTGATATATGGTTTTACAAATGATCGCGGCTTTAATTGTTTTACTCGAGGGAAAAAAGAAGAAAGACTTGGGTGTCGGATGTTTTAAGTACGATGAGGCAAGTGGGTGGAGCCGAAGTCTTGGAGCCAGCGAGCCCGAGAGCTATAAGAGGACGCACAATGAATGGCACTTGACCATAACTTCGGAAAGTTTCGAAAAATTGGTGTGTGTACGTTTATACAGCGGGAAGTAAGGCATCCTCAATGGGCGCCTGGTGTCTCAGCTGTAGATGAGCTATTCAGCCAGTGCAGTACAACTGCTTAGAAGCGTTCTGCGGAAGAACGCTTCAAAGCAGCGACCTCGAGCTCTCGTGCTTGGGTCATTGGCTGTAGTCTCAGCTCAAGCGTGAACGGAGTATAGCCCGAGGTCTTTTACGTGCACCACGCACTAGCGATACTCGACCGCACTCCGGTATACGATGCTCATCCAGATCGAAACAGGCTAGGGGTGGGGATTAGACCCAGGATCCCCGGATTCTGCAGCGTGAGCTTTCGCTTTACGTGCTCCGAGCTGGTGTTTCCTACTTCGTCTCACATTGGCATGGACTACTGTTAGCCGCGCATGCATGCTAAAAGCGCGAGTTAGTTGCCTTGGATGAAGCTTCGGCGGCTACACGATCGCTCGTGCAGGGAGTGCTCCAGTCAAGGCAGTCAAGGCTAGCCGCTCGCGCTTGCACAGCCTTTCCAGTTAGTCCAAGCTAAAATAAAACAGTTTTTTTATCGTTTATTTGGTTATTGATTTTCCAAAAGTTTCGACGAGTTTAAGCGGCTTGCATAGGCGAGGGATTGGAGTACAGAGAGCGCTTTGTACATTTCTTTTTCCATTTCTAACTATGAAGAGTGAGGAAACTGAGGGACAGGATAACACGAATCTCTAAATTTGGAGATTCGTGTTGTTCTGTACTGTTTCCGCATTCTAAAAAATAAAAAATAATAAATAATAATAAATAAATAAATAAATAAATAAATAAATAAACAAATAAATAAAAAAAAGAATGTCGGTATTTATTCAGCTCGCCTGCATCATCGCATTAACTTCGTTTTCCACAACGCTCAGTGTGTATCTCGGTCTCGGCAAACGTCATCAATGTTGACATTCTATATATAAAAAAGCACATATATATATATATCTATATATATGAAAAAAAGAATATATATATATATATATATACATATATATACTATATATAATATATATATATAATTTTTTTTCTTTTTTTTTGCGCGTTGCTTAGAGCAGTGTTTGGGTCGCGCGACAACTTTGTTTCCCAACTCAATTTCGCACACCTTGTAAACCTCGAATCGTCGTCTTCTGTTTTTCTGACGTTAACTAAAAAAAAAAAAAGAGAGAGAGAAAGAGTAATTTTTGTTTGTTGTTTTGACATCTGAAGAAAACTGTCCTCTCATGAATCAAGCAGCACCAAAAGCTCAAGTCGCTATGCCTTTTCTGTCTATGATTGGTTCAGCGATGATAGAACCCGTACAGAGACAGGAGGAACACCATGATGGAGAGCTTTTCACGCTGTCTGATTGGTCCCCCCAGCTCGTAGCATCGGCTGCGTCTGAACTTAAGCTGGAACGGAGTCCCAAAGAGAGGGGCCCCCGCCCATCTCCCTTGACGACGGCCAGTGCCACGTGCTGGGACCAGGCACGTAGCCAGGATTTTGTTTCGGGGGGGGGGGGGCCGCCCATGACAAAATGCTGTATGAGGGGAGGAAGGGAGAGGAGGTCCCAGCAAAATGGAAGATTTCGGGGGGGGGGGGGGGGGCGGGACCCATGGGCCTCCCCCTGGCTACGTGCCTGGCTGGGACCGACGTCGGGCACCCGAGCTGGCGTGCAGCGACACGGCGAGTACACCTCAAGGTAGGTCAAGACGGACGCCATAAGCGGGGTGCGCGACTTGAAGAGCGCTTCGCAGCAGCCAGTTCTCGACGCCGCGAGGGCCGCCAGGACCGAGCTCTATAGTGGACTGCGTGTCGCATGCGTCGCGCGAAGGCATGCAGACGCCCCGTCGTTGCGGCGGCGGAAGGCGTTGGCCGCTCGTTTGTTCCCTTAAGCCCTCTTATTAGACACAACGAGAGCGGCGCGACCTTCGCTCCGTTACAGTCATGAATTCGTTGGCCGAAAGGGGGATTGCGTTGTGCTCTCACTACTGGGACGTTATCGGCGCCTGATCGCCGCGCAGAGGGGGCCCGTGCAGCAGCGCCTGGCATAAAGCAGGCCGCTCCTCGCCGTGTCCGTCCTTGGTACAGCGAATCACCGGAGTGATCGACCGGCTACCGTCGCCCCCTTTCATCGGCGAGTATACGCCAAAATATGGCATCCAGTAAATACCAGAATATAGCGTTTAACATTAAAAAGAATTCCTGCATTAATTTCTTCTTTTTTTTTTCTTTTTTTTTTTTGGAGGAGGGGGGAAATTAATGGGTCGAGCGCCCCGGCGGGGTTGCCCGCAGCCCTTTTGAGGACCGGCCAGTGGCGTCCAAAATACAGGGTCCCGTCCAGCCCGCGGGATGCGGCATTCATTGGGAGCGTCCACTTCCGTGCTCTCCCTCTGGGCAGCTCGCCCGGATCGCAGCCACTGGTCGCCCGCCCGGCACGCGCAGCCAGCCCCGGCGCACCTGGCACGGACGCCGTTCCCGTGTGTCGCTCGACGTGGCTGCAGGCCGGGGGCCGCCGCCGACGTTTTCCCAACGAAACGCCCGCTCGGTGTAGCCTAAAGGCTCGTTCACACAGTTGCGTTTGACTGCGTCAAGACTGCATGCGTCGAGGTGTTGCTATGGCAACCCTTACGACGAGCCAATGGGGAGCCGCTGTGCCGCACGACGCAACGCAGTGCAACCCAACCGTGTGAACGAGCCTCTACGTCCGCAGAGGTCAAAGACTCCTTTCACCTTGCGACTCACCGTAGCGGACGCTGTCAGCCATCCCAGCTAATTCAGTGCTGCGAATGTATCACGTGACTGCAAAAGACAGTCTGCAGACACTGTCTGAGGCCTTCCCTGTATGACAGTGCCATGGGTCATACCAAAACTCCCCGCAGAAATGTTCGAAGCGTACTAGCAGACGTGCTTCCAACACGCTTCAGGCATGTCAGCAGGTAATTCTGTCATCGGGTCTGCAACGCCGACACCGCGTCTTTTGCAGAATGTAAGAACAGTGTGACTGCCCGTATGGAAATCTTATATCTGGGCCGGCCATATCAAACATTATATGATTATATACAGCCTATATACAGACTTATCTGGCGTATATACAGACTGATATGGCGCATGTACAGACATATCTGGCGTATATACAGACTTATCTGGCGTATATACAGACTTATCTGGTGTATATACAGCCTGATATGGCGTATATACAGACTTATGTGGCGTATACACAGCCTTATCTGGCGTATATACAGCTTTATCTGGCGGCCGGTTTTCAATATATTAAGAACTTTAAAAAAAAAGTTAAAAATTTACTTTGTTAGCAAAATGTGAATGACTCATTGTTCGCAAGCTAAATATTAGCACAAATAATCCCAAACTTCAGCTTTGGCAAGCTTAAGTTTGAGATTATTTGTGCTAATTTTCACGAGGATTTCAATGTAGAATTAATTATTTTGAAGTGCTAACATTACGCCGGAATAGACAATTTGCTAAATCCCCCAAGCACCTCGGCCCATACTCGAGGAATCATGGGGACGGTGTTTCTTCAGCTGCCTAGTGATCGGAAATTTCGACCAATTCTTTGGTTACACAGTTTTGAGTGTAATTCAGAGTCACCCTGAACAAGTGTCGTATTGAACCCAAGTACCTGTCATATCACTTTTAACATTTTTCGCCAATGTCAGAACTGTGCATTCTGCTCAACCTTCAACCTGGATGAGCTGCTGACATATCTCTTACATTATTATCATTCTCTTACGGCTTCAAAGACGCTGATATTAAGTTAGAAACGCTAAAAATGCTAGAAACAGCTCCGCTGAATCCGAGCTAAATCCCGGTTTTGGTTGTTGTGATTTCTTGGCTTTTAAGTAATTCCTGCTAAAACAACAGTCACGAGGATGATAATCTTGTAAGAGATTTCGGCACCTCAGCCTGGTTGAAGGTTGGACAGAATGCACAGTATCATAAACGCTCCCATTGACGAGAAATTTTAAAAGTGATATGACAGGTCCTTGAGCCCTTTGGGACGCTTGTTCAGGGTGACTACGAATTACACTCCAAACTGTGTAACCATGGAATAGACCTATTTCTATATTACCCAAGCATCAAGGAGAATGCAGGGACTGGTGTTCCACGCGCCGCACGTGCTGGCCTCAGCAGTAGTAACTTTTCTAAAGCAAAGTACCTAAAACAAATGGCATCTTGCACGCGCGATCATCAAGGCTTTATTTTTGTTATTTACTTCGAATCTTTTATACGGGCAAGGCGTGCGCGTGTGGCGCGTGGAACACCAATCCCTGCATTCTCCTTGATGCTTGGGTAATAGAGCAAATGGTCTATTGGTCAAAACTAGCGATCACTAGGGAGCTGGATCACCGTTCCTATAATTCCTCGAGTGCGGGCAGGGGCACTTGGGAGAATTGTAGACAATAAAAAGATATAAAGTGCTGATTTCAGGCTTGTGTCCTTTTGATATGCCTGGCCAGATCTGGAATTTCCTTACTTCGCCAGATCTGGGATTTCCATATCTGGCCAGGGATATCATGCTATATCTGGCATTATGAGGCTATATCTGGCAGATATACCATATCAGGTTATATGTGGCCAATTTTTGATATGGCCATATTTGAAATCTTCAAATCTGGCCAGATATAATTTTTTTGTAAGGGATATGCATGCGCCCTTTCAGCCGGGGTCACACTGCTTATACATCGTACAAACGACAGTCTGCGTACCGATTCGAACGCGAGTCACCGTGGGATCCGTGCTTCGAATGCCACACGGCAATGCGTTCGAGGCAAAACTCGGCACGCGGCATTCGAACCATGTATATTGCGGTGACTCGTGTTTGCAGACGGTCTTTTTGTATGGGGTGTATGAGCAGTGTGAACCCGGCTTTAGGATTGGAAATTACTCTACCTCCAAATACGGCGACCTGCCTACGTTAATCAGGCACCACTCCTCGCCTGGGCTTTTCAACCGGTCACTAACGATGCCGCAAAAGCGGGCAAGCACAGGGTGTTTTATTTTTTTTTTCTATTGAAATTGAAAGAAGTGGGACTTTGAGGCGGCGAAGGTGAAGATAGTACAGCACGACTAGGGCTTTGGCAGCCCGAAATATGAATGACTTTGGGTACCAGCAAACCCGAGTCGCAAGTCGACTTTTTTTTTCATATACCGGGGAATAATGATTCTTAGAACGCGATTAGGTCGTCTCCGTTCTTCTTCGGGCTCCAGTTCCAAACTGCGTGTTGAAGTGTAATTTCGACTGTTTTGTGAGGGAATTCCCCTTATTGTACTTGCCTCTTTTTCCGGCTCGTAAAAGTGCGCCACGTTTTTTTTTTTGTGTTTAGTTTAGTTGCAGTGTGTACACGAATGAGCACGAATGCACGTTTAGAGAGGATAAGATCTTTCGTGGTATCTACGGCGAGTTATAGGCTTTCGTCATTATGGTGCTGCTCTCCGAAGAGAACACTCCCAAAACACTGTAAAATCAATTTTTTAACACTTTTATTTAAGTATTAAAAAGAAAAAGTTATTATACGTTTTTTTATTTTATTTTATTTGACAGGCATTAGCGCGGACTTATGAAGAGGGTACATTGAAGCGGCCGTGGCAAAAACTGGTGTTTCTCCCACCTGGCGGGGACCGCTGGAATGCGCGAACGGATAGCAGACGACAGGATGAAACAAACATTCGTCTACTCTGGAATCTATTTTTTATCAAATAGAACAAGTTCGCTCCTTTTTAAAGGGGAAATGAAGCTCCACCGTCGTTCGTATATTTCATTGAAATCATTATTTATCGCGATTATCCCGTTCACCGCCAGCCTCTCTTGTGGCGTTCTCGGCGTTTTTGCGTTCATCGCGCCACCTGGGAGAGACCTCGTAAACCAGCGTGCAGACGACGAGGAGGAAATGCACGGCCGCCGTTTTTGCCTTTTTTTTTTTTTAATTTCATCATCTCTAAGTGGAGTTCTAAAAGAAAAATAAATAGACAAAACTTTTTGCAAAGCCACTTTTGCGTTCCCGATTTCAGACATGCACGTTTGGAATTATATTTTTGTGAGGCGTGATATCTGTGCTGGTTCTTACGGATACCAAATAAATGACGGGTCCTTTAGTCAAGTTACAAGAAATTATGTCGAGGTTGGCGTCGACTAGTCAGAGATGCCAGCTGTGACTTCTGGAGTACCCCAAGGAAGTGTCCCGGAGCCGCTATTGTTCATAGTCTACGTCAATGATGTTACTTCTACTGTTGTCCCGGGCGTGAGCATTCGACTAATTGCGTACGATCGCGTATTATTTACAGATATAGCGTGTGCTGGTGATCACGTTTACCTAAATACGAGTTTAAATTATATACAGAATTAGTGTGACCAATACAAGATGTCCTTGAACCATGAAAAAAATACACTGTCCCTTTTAATCTGCTTTGGAATTAGTAATAAAAAGAAGCCTCTTCCTTTTCACTCCGACATTAAGGGTTATAAAGTCGTTGAGGCAGATCACTACAAGTATCTTGGGCTGACCATCAACAAGCGTTTGAACTGGTCAAGACACATAGATAACATTACATCTCGCAGCTTTTAGAAAGCTCGGTTATATTAGACACAAACTAAAGAAAATACACCACCTAACGTGAAAGCATAAGCTTACAATCAACTTCTGAGACGTAAAGTTTAATACGGAAGCACTGCATGTGCTCGCGTTACTATAAATAACCTAGAAGAGTTCGAAGGCGGGCAGTTATATTCATTTACAGCAAATTCAAGCGATCGGACTCTCCCTCCCAGCTGATGCGAATAAACAAAATCGAATTGCTGCAGGAACGTAGGAAAATAGCAAGGCTTAAGTTTCTGTTCCTTCTTGCAAATAATAAGCTGTATATTAATCGCAACGCATATCTAAGAATCTCACCAGACCAGACATCACCAGCGGTATCCCCGGACTCCTTACTTTGCTCGCACCAAACGTTTTTTAAATTTCTTGTTCTTTTCCAAGGACGGTTAATGACTGGTATTCTGTTCCTACTGACTTATTTTACATTTCTTATTTCATGACTTGACAGGTTCCTGCCCAGGATCCTTATTGATGCGCGTGGCTTCTTGTATTTCTGTATACTTTCGTTTCTGTTTCCTATCTTGCCGAAGATATTGGGCTTGATATATATATATTTGTTTTCGTATGGCGCACAATATATCTTGTTGTATTCACTCTTGCTTGGGCCATCATGGCCTGCAGTATGTTATAAATAAATAAATAAACATATAAAATAATAGCAAAATGAGTCGGACACCGAAGGCCGGCTTTCTTCACCCAAGATCGATATAACGTAATAAAAACAGTTTTGGGACAAGGATTGATGCTTAATTAAGCGACCCACCCAATTACTGTTCACGTCACAAGAAATTTTAAAAAATCGAAAAAAGTGAGTGCTTGTCGATGTCACTGCTTTGACATTCTTCGAATTATTACTATTTTGTGTTTGGTTTACTTTTCCCACCTTCCATCATGTCTGCGCAGACGCTTGTTGTCTGTCTGCTTTATATACGAGCGTGTATTAAAAGTAAAAACTCTCGGTGACACCCAGACGACACAACTAGACTGTGTTTATGTCCTTGGTTTTTTCCGTCGTGCTTTTAATTCGCGCCTCACGCGAATTAAAAGCTGTTCCACGCGACCACAACACTGTAACCGTGTATAGCGTGAGCGTGTCCTTTTTTTTTTTCTACAATCACGTTGAGCAACTTGTTGTAACTTGCATGCCACAAGGGCGAAGAAAAAAAAAGCATCAAGCATTTGATTAATTAATGTTCCGGTCCGTATCGGGATCTTCAAGAAGTGCCTCGTATGGACGATCTTCTCCTCCAGAGCCGCGCGTGACGCCACCCGGAGATCACCCCCTCGCGTCCCGCACAGGCGACTCTCGCGGCCAGACAGTCGCTCTACGCGTGCGCCGTTTTGTCTGGCGCGAACGTTGTGTGGCACGACGTTCTGTTGTCGCGGTTTGTCTCTGTCGCGGCAGCCTTGGAGCGGCAAATTACGACGCTGATTTCCTTTCGCAAAGGCGCGCGCCGCCCGTGTCGTGTTCGTCGCAAGTGTCCGTGGGTCATTCAGCCTGGGCATGATTGAATGGCTGTCTGCGCGAGAATTACGCGAGCCGCGGAAAGTACGCGAAAACACGCGCTGTTTGAGGGCCCAGAGCGGTTCGGCCTTGTCAGACGCCGGCGTCCTCGTCTGTATACCCGCGCACAAATGCGGTCCATTGATGTAACGGCTTGTTTATTGAGCGCATTCGAGCACGCCAATTTCACCCGTGTTCTTTTTCTTTTTTTCTCTGTTTCCTTCGATTGCCCGAAGGAGACAGTGAGCGCGAGACGTGATCTTTGTTTTTGTAAAGACCGACAATGGCGCCCTGCTGTCCAGTCGAAAAGGCACGGTGCAGCTTCGATAGTCCACGCCGACCACCGACGCTGCAGCCGCATTGAGGAACTGGAGTCCTGTCGAAGTAGCAGTCACGAGGTGAGCCAAACGGAGGGGACCGCGAGTGAGCACGCGAATCTCGAAGGATCCGAGGACCGTACGACGCGCTCACGGGCTCCACTCGAGGCACATTTGACGCGACCGAGTACGTGCACTTGACGGGAACTCAAAATAACGGCCATCGGAGTTTCCAAACAGGAAAACCTGGGTCAGAATGTCTACCCTCGGAAGAAAGGACGGGACACTTGGGGACGTGGAATATGCCGGGCGTCACTCCGCCGCCGGGGGCACGTGGCTAATACACCGTACAAAAGACAGACACTGAGGTCTTCCTCGTATGACGGTCCAATTGGTCATAACTAACTACGGACATGTTCCAAGCCTATACATGTGTGAAGCAAACATGCTTTGGAACCTGCCTGAGGCGAGTCCCCAGATATAATTCCGTCGTCATGTCCGCAGCAGCGGCTTCAGGACATCGGCCAGATACTGCGTATGTCCAAGGAATGTTTTTTTTTATTCATGCATTGAACATAAGCTTGACCCGGAGATGATTTTGTGAATTGAACGAGAAAACCGAGCGACTAATAAAGAGGCGTTTTTTGGCACGTATGTATCACACCTCTAAACGGTAATCGCAAGAACTTGTGGCGTCAGTTTGACGCATGTGATCGACATAACAGGCAACCCCCGAAATTAACCATAGGTGATCCCACTGGACGAGAGCTTGCTCAACTTTGAATAAGCGGCCGAGGTAATCGGGTAGCTTCAATATTTATTCGTGAATATAGCTTTCCATAGCTTCCGTAGTACGGAAAAAAAATCACCAACCGTTTTTTTTCTTATATTTGTTTTATATAAGGGTTGTTTAATGGGAGTTTTCTACATAAGAAATCGCTGAACATGTGCACCATCATGAAACTGGCGGAGGACGTTAACATAATCCTTCTCGAATAGGCCGTGCCCGGAATGCCGTATTTGACTAAACATGCTGGATGAAAATCAGCTTGCGCAACAGTCCCGCTATCATGGCGGCAAGCAACGCGCCTAAAGCTGCGGAGCAGTGATGCATAATTAGATTTCCGGGGAAGGAGAAACTTAAACCAGCTGACGAACTGAGAAGATCGCAAGCAAAATATGAGGAACAAACGACATCGCGGACGAGAGTACAAAGGGTGTCCAGATTTTGGCGAAAGACAACCGCTGCAGTGACAAAGGAACCGCACGGACACGTTTGTCCGACTGCAATCGCCAAGAGAATCGGGAAACTGCGAAAGCAATCTTAGCGGCTCCTCGACGTGCACGTGGAATACTTTAAAAAACTGACATAGTTCTGTGCTTGTTGGATTTGTCATTTCTTCTGGAATAAAAGTCCCAGTCAATCTTGAACGTTCAATGTGCATCGAACCAACGGGTAGCGCAGCGCTATTAACTTCGAGCTATTATTCGCACTATTCTGTATAACATAGGTGTATACTTAGATAGCAATGTCAAGAGAGAGAGAAAGAGAGAATAGCGGGTGTGTAGGAGAGGTTGGTTTAATTTACAAAACGGCAATCGGTCACATGGTCTGGTTGCACCGGCTTTCTGTGAACGCGTCGTGTCGAAGCCGACATGCGGGATTCGGACAGCGACAGCGCAGCTCATAGTGAAGTACAGGCTTACTCAGAGGCCTCCACGAATTATGACAATATACTACCACAACTAATAACGTAAAAAAAAAAAGAAAAAGACAGACCTCATTACGAGAGAGATCACCTTCAGTTGTCAGGGAAAATTTCATTGGATGAAAAATGTACACAAGTGCAAGTAAAGGCTGGTGACACTTGTGTATGTAAGCAGGCGAAGCATGTACGTGAAATGAACTTTGGCAACCTCTCGATCGTGTGTGTTTGCCCACACGAGCAAAAAGAAAACATGGCGGTGGTCATTGCAATCGTGTATATTACACTGGATAATTATAGTGTAATCATGGCTTTAACTTTTTGTCTATAAAAAAGATTGGCGTCGGAAAAGCCACGGCGAGAAAAGGATTGCGGATGGTGACGAGAGCCTTTTATTGGATTTCTTGGGGACTAGTAATATACGTAACATACTTGGCACTCCTATAATTCTCTCTACGCTGTCGCAACGAAATAAAACATTTAAAAAAGCTAAATAAATACAATTAAAGGTTGCTTTTTTTTTAGGATGGGGTTAAGCTTGCTTGGAAGGTGTCTGGCGTTGACGAATGTTTTCTTGTACAGGAACAGGAATTCCTAGTACCCGCAAGAGCAGAAATCTCGCCCCGAATATCAGAGCAAGAGAGACAAAGGCACGCCGCCTGTGTAACGGCCGAGTCCTTCCGGAAGCCCTGTGTTGAATATAAATTTTCGACAGAGCTACGTGATTGCAGACGAACTGGTGGCGAACAGTACGAGGCAGGTACGTTGCGCTGTGCGTGAGTCCGTTGGCGAGTAGGGGTGCTTTACAGCACGTTTTTCCCCGCGAGCAACTCCGCGCTGACGCCGAATGACGTCATCTTTTTCAAACTGGTTGTTAAAATGTGTGAAATAACAGCGTGCCTCAAGCTCGCCAGAAGGCAGGGTTATAAAGATGGATGAACGCGAACGGTGACGACACAACGTGGAAAAAAACAAAACAAAAAGCAGGACCGAGATTTTTTTGTTTTTTTCGTGCCGAACGCAGATGGTGTCATGGCGGAAACCATAAACAAACGGAGGGTACTGCATTCCCCGTCGCCTCCGCACTATCGAGTTGATTCGTGCGTTTCAGCTACGACAGATCGCTACATGCTATCGCGACAGAACAGAACCGCCAGAAGCAGCGAACGACCACAACGCCAGCCCCCTAATAAACGATGGCACGTGGCCGGCTAAGCTAGGAGTGTTCTACGAGGCCTCAAGTCAAGAGGATGTCTCTTCGATTGCAACTTCTCCGTTGAGCATTCCGAAACATCTTTATGTTTCGGGATCCTCATATCTTTATTTCGCATCAAAGCGAATGGGAAGATCGAGGGGAAAGAAGCTCAAAACTCAGCTTGACGAGTTCCCTTTTTCTCAGAAATTGTACAATTAGAGATCAAGAAGGCGAACAGTACACGCGTAGATTGCGCACAGACACTCTGCATAAAGAAACAAAACAAAAAATATGTATACAACGCATCTAAACAAAAGAAAATATCTAGAGCACAATGAAGCAACTCAAACAATAAAAATATAAATAGTAAAAAACTTCGAGCGCCGCAATTTTTATGTAACCATATTCGTATCAGAATAGGGCAACCGGAACTCTCTTTTTGATGTAGATTGAAGTCGTACATAAAAATGACATAAAACATTTAAAAAAAATCTGGAAGTTTAGGTTTTATCATTGCATCCCCAGAACTTGCTATATCCCAATAACCGTTCCAAATTTAGCTGTTTGAGGCCGATGGAGCGGAAGGGCTTACCACTGAGCCTCATCGTCCGCGCAGCATCGTCGCGTGTGTCGAGGGTCCGCAGTGTGTCTCGCTCGCTGGTCGCGCAACGGAGGCGGCTAGAGCGGGGTCTTGCGATCTCGGCTGAGCGGCCGCTTACTCATCGCAGATCTTGGTCGGCGGCGGAGCTCGTCTTAGTCCAGCGGGCGCAACCTCGCCTCTCGCAGCGAGCACATGTCGGGCGATGCGAAATCGCCGCAGGTACAGGCGTGAAGGAAACGCAGCTGCGAACTGGCCGGAGAGCAAGGAAGGCAGCGTATACGTCTATATATCTCTGGCGCCGCTGTGGGCATACGCGCCCCAACGGGGTACAGCCTCTGCTTGTATTTTCGCGCCGCCGAAGGCCGCGGGCCATCGGCAGCACCAAGCAGTCTAGAAAAGCTGCCAGGCAAGACCCCCCTCGCCTCCCGTTTTCATTCTTGTAACCGCCACGGCGGTCGCGCAGGAGCGCGCTGCTCCGTCCAGAATCGCGTAAGCGCGCAGCCCTTTGACGCACTAAATCGCGCATCATTAGCGGGATGCCTTCTGTCCCACTTGTCTGGACCGCATTCTCTGGCGGGACGCCGCCCGGCCGAGCCCGCTGGACCCTCAGCCCTCCGATGCTGCTCCCGGGGCTCTGATGGAGCGGCGCGCGTCGCGGCCGCCAAGGCCGTCAAGGCGCGCGCGCATCGGAGGAAGGGGCGAGAACGCCGCCGAGTCATTGTCCTACCAGCCCGCCATGACGTCTCGGCGCCATTCGCGAAAACATGTCAAGACTCCTGTCGGAACCCTTGCTCGAGGGCGGGGCGTATCGCGCCGACAGCTCCTCCCCGAGCCGCGCAGTCCACATACCAAGTTCGCCCTGCAAACTGCAGTTCATTTAGATCCACCTTGGGGCCACCGATTGTTGTGAAGTGACGCACGTGTAGAGGCTGAAGCTGGATGCGCGGTTTGATTGTTCTTTTGGGACGATGTCCGTTCCGCTACGATCTCAGATGTGAACAGCAACATTCAAGAGAAGCGTGAGCCTAGCTCAACACATAGTTTAATGGCTGTCTACGCGAACCGTAGGAAAGTGTAAACAACCTAATGGAATCGAAGAACAGACGAAATCGGATAAAACGTGTCGTAACGGCAGAATATATTCCATGGAATAGTAGGAGAATCCAGCCTAGTGTAAGACTCTTCTCGCGTCCGTTCTCTCCTTTCGAAGACTGTCCCCACGAGTGCCGCCTCGCGAAACAGCCTCCATCCAGCAAGGTGCCGTATAGTAGAGAGTGGCGGCGATAAAGGTCGCATCGGTAAACCGGGCATCCTTTGTGTTCGCGAAGGTTAACCTCGACGGTGTATAACGCCACTAAGGGGGCGTCCCGATCGAGATGGTCACGCTCCGTCAACGGCGACATCACCGATCCACCGACTCCTGCGCCCTGCAAACTGCACGGGTGCTCGCTTATCGGCCAGGAGGATCAGCACTGCCGTCAGCCCCGAAGCCGCGCATACAATGGCCGTGGTAACCCCGACCCGCCGTCGCGTTGGCGCGCTCGTGCACGCTGCTCGCGCGTGTGCGGCGAGCTGCGCGCGAAGAGACTCAACGACGGCGCGGAGGTGTTTCTTTTCTTTTTTTTTTCGTCGGTGTTCCATGTTTGATTAATACGGGCAATTATGAGGGACGCGTCCCAGCGGGGAGGCCTTCCGACGCCTACCCGAAACCTGACGCTGCGCACGTGGGCAGCCGTCTAAAATTGATTTCGTCCGATCGCGTTTTACGCTCCGGCAAATGATCGAGAGGGTATTGGTGTTCGTGTTGGTGGATGAGGGCGCCGCCTGCTGAGACCGCATGGGCGTACAAATCGGAGCTCGACTTTCGAAACTCGAAGCTGCAAAGCGACGCTATACCGACTCCGTGCTTGCCTCCGGCAAAAAAAAAAAAAAAAAAAAAAGAAGAAGAAAAGTCTAATGCATGAACTTACATAGCCAAATAAATTGCGGTACACGAAAAAAAATAAAATAGAAGCGGCATTTTTAGTAGCCGAGCTAGGAGTACAGGGAGCGTACGTGCTCCAGCGTACAAAACGTTAATTAGAAATAGACCTCCGAGAAACAGTTTTTGCCGGCGGCGTTTGTCTTGGTGTGCGTCGCTTGCGAGTAAGATTATGGTGTCGAAATTTAAGTCAAGTGATGGAACGATAACACAGATCAAAACAAAGGATTTAACAAATTGGAGAGAATCAACCCGTATCACTGAATATTTTATTTATTAACTTCGAAATATTACGTCCCCACAGCAACAGAGGCCGTCCCGAAACAAGGTGCCGAGGTGATTCTTCTGGTGATTATGGTGTAACTGGAGATATGAATCCCCCTGATGAGGGCGTTGGAAGAGGTCGAACGAAGGTAGGCTGTCACGCAGCACTTCGGGACGGGTTACGAGAATAATCAAACTTTGGGTAAAGCTAGTAACTGTGCGGATGGAGGGTTCGGTTATAATAAATATTATTCTGAAACGGAATCTCGAAGGTGATACGAATTGACGGATCTGAAGCTTTGAGTGTAGCCTTTATTGCGGCACGGTCGCCACGAAGGCTCAGCTGTAAGCCAACTCAATCTGACTGGTTAATCTGGATTGGTAAGGCTTCCAAATTGAAGCAGCATACTTCCACCCGTGACGTGCAGGCAGAGACAACGGGTGTGGTCAGGAGACGTGAAGTGGCGGAGCAAGTATCCTAAGCTGCGGTTCGCCGAGGCTATGACTGTGCTAATATGGATATTCTAGGAGACATCAAGATGGCTAGGATGGACATTTACATGTACCTTTTAAAATGTCACTTCCGTGATCTTTTAAAACTAACATGTAAATATCCAACCCAGCGTTCCAGAAGTAACGTACTCGCCAGCTGCATATAAGGGATATTACCTTCAAAAGTGTTTGAGTTAGAAGAAGGCGAACAATAAAAAAGAAACGTAATGCATTTTATAGATAATCTCCCAGTGGAAAGATCAGTCAGCTACGCTAATGTCCGTTCGCAATATTCGAGGGTCACCAGGAGTCGTTATGTTTTTGAAAACGCTACGGTAATAAGCAAAAATACTACTAGAAGAGACATATATGACGTAAAAGATTATATATATATATATATATATATATATATATATATATATATATATATATATATATATATATATATAAAACAAATAAGAACAATGGTACAAGAACGTGCCGACAGCAACACGAAGGGAGGCTAAAAGTCTACGTAAACAGACTGCGAATAGAGTGATAAGTTTTAATCAGGCCATGAAAGAACTTGGCAACTTGGTCATTGCTTGACGTAATGTATAAAAAAAAAAGTGAGTTGCCATGTGTTGTTAGAACTTATAGGAAATCTTCGCAATGCATAAGTACGCAAGGGACTAGGAGAAGATCGCTTCACAAGACCGCGAGCGTGAGCAACCGAGTCCCAGAATTGTGGAAGGCGAAACCGGCGGGTCCTCCACTTTGTGTGGGCATACTTTTCCTCGCTGCTCGCGCCCGTTCAGACGGACATTAGCCTTTCGCGCGTGATTCATCCCGTGACCGTGGTACTACAGGTCACGCGTTCGAGCGTGCCATTACTCCCTTTGGGAATGCCGGAGCTAAATGTCCGGAAGTTCCGATCGCATGGATGGATCATCCGAGGGTTGACCGCCGGCTGAAACCGGGTTTTTTAAGTCAAGTGCCAACCACGCCAGCAAAAAAAGGAGCTCCGCAGTTCACCCTTCACGCTCGTGCAGTGTTTATGACGCCGCTGTCTTTTAGTTTTACCGATATCCGCCCAGACTTTTAAAACGTCATTGCGACTCAGGGCGACAGGAATCCACAGAGCAGAAACTGGTTCTTTCGTGACCCCCTTACCCGACAGTGTTTTATTTGTGATACGCAACCACATTTTCTTATTGGTAGTCTTGTTAACCGTGTAAGATATAATTACTCGATCATAATTGGCATTGTAAATTCCATACATTCCTCACGCCGTGTTTTTGTTCTTTCAATGGTGAACTGTTTGGACAGTATAGAAAGCACCCTCTTTTTCGTTCGCTCATCAAGAAAGATGGGAGTTTATCTCGCACGGTGCACGCGTGTGATAGCTTGTTTTAATGAACATTGGTTTGAGAAACAATCTCCTTCCCTGAAGTCAACGGTCCGCCAGAACTGACTCGACGCCAGTCATTTCCCTACACACCCCCCAGGGGTGTGGGGGGTACACCCCCTGTTTTTTTTAAAGGCACTCCTTAATTCGCAATGACACCTCTATTCTCAATGCCCCCCCCCCCCCTAAAATTTAGACACCCCCCTAATTTCAATTCCTGGGGAAACCCCTGCTCGACGCCTCTACTGCCCTCGTGTGTGCACAAATCCTACATAATAAACACTTTAAGTCGATCTTTGTGCGAAGCGATCTAGTTTGGCTCACACGCTCGCTTACTGCTCCTAACCTCCAAATAATTATGGAGTTGTATGACAGTTCGTGCGGTCACAGCCCTCTACCAGACATGTCTCTTTTCCCGCCTTTGAGACTTGTCTTGGCTTTATTAGGTGAAGTTGGGGTTTCGTCACGGCAATTTCCCTCAAGAGAACGGGATGTGGTGCACGGCCGATCGAGACAGGGAGGACCGTGCTGGGCCGGTCTTCGTGCTGCTGCACCAGGAGCCAGAGGATGCATGCGGGGCCCAGAGGCGGTGCCCACTTCCGCTAGGGCGCCACCGGGAGAAAACGGAAGGCCGGACCCAACGGGTTGTCGGCTCAGCCGCGCCGAGTCACGCGATGGCTCCTGGTGGCCCGTGGGGCCGGCGTTCTGCCCAGAAGAGCACGTTCCACATCTGGCCATCTCTCGCCCCCGGTGCACACACAAACAGCGGGCGCCCATGAACGAACCACTTAGCGGCAGCCCTAATTATGCGTGATTAGCAAGAAAGCCCCCGCGATCCTTGTTCCGCGTGTTCGGTGCCGCTGCAGCCGCACACTGAACGACGTCCAGACGTCCTCTGGCACGACCAGGGCGCCGGCCAGCGAGCGGTGGGCCTTCCGTTTCGCCTTCCCGCGCTCATTCGCAACAGCCAGCGACGACCAACCGTGCGCTCGCATCCACAGGTTTCCACGGACGCCGCACACGCCCTTCGTAAATGTCTGTACCTTTGAGTGTGCTCAGATATTCGAAAGACACTGTAAGTCGTAATGCACTTGTCTAATAAATAATTACTTTACCGCACTTCTTCCGCTCGGAAGTTACGTCATAGAAGCGCAGCCTAATTCAATTTAAAACGGCGGAATGTCGCTCGTGCTCCCTCAGAAAAGCACGATCAGAACAATTAGTGGCGAAGTGTGATAAGCAGGTCGTTAGTAACGTTGCACCGACTAATATTCGGAGAATCGTGCGTAGCTTATTTCCCCGTTGAACGCGTGTTCAAAGGTCGCGACACATCGTTCTTGGGAAGAATTTTCTTACGAGTGAAGTGGTCCGCGAAGGGCGCTTGTCGGCGTGTTGCAAGCGATGGCTTCACCCGCGGAGAAATAGAAGAGTCTTATCCAATTGTGAACCTATCAGACTCTCTTCGAAACGAGTTATAATCAAATCATTCGGAATCTGCGCCTGTTGTAGGGCTCTCATTGGTGTCCACACAATGTAGTCCACGAGAAAAAAGAGTCAACATTTTTTTCTATTGCCCTGAGATGAATAGGCAGTTTTGTAGCATAGGACTTGGTTTATGTGGGAACTAACACATTTTAAACAATATAAGATCAAAAATGACCTTTCTGAAAAATGACTTCAGTGCCCCTTTAAGGATTTCTAGCACGCTTAGAAACAGCAGAGTGAGTTATCGCCATATTTAGACGATCTCAGAAACCACCTCAGGGCACCTTTGATGGTGAACTACAGCACTTACTGACTCCGTAAGCCGCTCTTCCGCCTTTTATACTAGTAGTCATATTTAAAAAACGACTTTCATCAGTGATCACCTCCGCGATAAATAATGTTACCTGTACATTGATTTATTTTCAGTAATGCCATTACTCAGAGGTTTTTCTGAATGACCGAGGCGATAAATCTCCCAGTAAAAAGTGCGCGTTCACGGTGTAATTATTTGCGACTGTCGATAAAACAACCCGCTCCATTGAGGGTCCTGGCATTCATGTGTACGCTACACCGCAAAACGCGTCGTAAAATGGCGCGAGTGACGCCAGATTTTCTAGTAATTTCTGTTTATTGTTGCGCTGTTCGTGTACGGCTGCGATAGTCTTGGACTAACCTCTGTAAACGACATATTATGAAAGCACCCTATGATAATCACTCAACTTGAAAAGATACTGGCGATGCTTCACGGGAAGAGAAATCGCATTTGACCACCCTGATTGTGGTAAAAATCGCGATTTAGTGCGTAGGTTATGGTGTAAGGTTATGGTGTACGCCACAGTTAGTTCGAAAACAAGCAAATTATGTGGACAATTTGCGTAAATAAACATTTATTTCGTATTCGGTATATACGGTCAGCAGAAGAAAATATAAATAAGTCGACCGGTTGCTGTGCCGATTTGTTCTGGCGAATCCACCGAGTGACAACGATGGAGGCGAAGCACTTTGTGTTTTGAAGTGATAATTTCGTGACCGGTGGCCCGTTCGTTATTTTTACGGCTGGCTAGCCGTTTAGGCCACGAACTCGTGAATTTGGCATAGACGAGAGCGCGGATTAGAAATCAAAGCGCACTTTATAGAGCCCGATCACAATATGTTTAGATGTAGAGGCATACAATTTTACCGACTAGACACCAGCCGTGTTTATATGTATTAACAGGTCACCAGCGTTTTCTTTTTGTATATTTCTCGGTCACTAGTCGAAGGTGTAGTTCAGCGGAAGCTAAAGTTTTGTGCAAACACAGAGTTTTTGGCGTTTGGAATTACCCATACAATCGTGAATATACGCTTTTGAATTTATCGGCTACAGAGTTATACCGCGTTATCATTAATGAACCACATTACCCAAAAAAAGCATGCTGACAGAAAAAATGCAAGCGTCCAAAACGGGCTAAAGTATAATTTTTGAGATTCTTGTTTCGTTAGAGGAAGTGAGCATATCAATTCCCGGATGACAACTAGTAATAAAGATTTGTAGATGCTTCAAATAAACAAAAGCCCGTCTCATGAAAACAAGCTTCGTAATAATGCGCGGTACAATGAACTGCCCTTTGGGTCCACTGCACACTGAACGAGTGTTCATTCCCGTATAAACATTCGCAACAAAATTGTAAGCACTGAAACTCCGAAATTACTTCGTGAATCGATAAAATGAATACTCGTTTTTCGGACCGCAAAAATAAACTAGGCATCGCAGAAAGCTGAAGCTCTGTGAGAATATGACGCTAGCGGTGGTGATACAAGCCGTAAGTCTGAACACAGGACGTTACCTGAAACAAAAGATACAAAATAAAAACAAAATTTCACTATGAGCCGAGTCCCACGTAAACCTAAGATTCATCAAAGTGAACCTTGACGTTCTGGGTGTCTGTAGCATTTCTTTCAGTGGAAAAAGCTTGTCATTATGAAAGACGATGTTGTTTTATTTCTTGCTTTTTTACCTAAATAAATGTTATCAGCGCCAGCAATCTTAAATTTCGGTTTGATGAATACTAGACTTAGGTATCGTCGGCTCATAAAGAAATATGATTTTTCTTTTGTATCTTTTGATTCAGGCAACGTCATGTGCTCAAACTTCCTCATTTTATCACCACCGCTAGCGTCACATTCTCCCGGGGTTTCAGCTTTCTGCGATACAAAGTTTAGATATGCGGGACGAAAATCCGGGTTTCATTTTCTGGGTTTAACCCGATAGACTGTGATCTCTACCATATTTTGCTGCTTCAAGTTCCAGAAAGTTAAAGCCGGGGTCACACTCCTTATACATCATACAAGAGACAGTCTGCAAACAGATTCGAACGCAAGTTACCACGACATCCGTGTCTCGAATGCCGCATTGCAGCGACTTCCAGAGAAAACTTGGCGCGCGGCATTCGAGCCACGGATATTGCGGTGACTCGTGTCATAGCCTCCGCTATACTGACAAAGCCTGGAAGGTCGCCACGAGGAAGCGGCCGCCGAAATGGAAAAGGTGGAGCGGCAGACAACGGAAGAGAGGAGAGCCACGTGACTGGCGCCCCGCTGCGGCGAGACGCCGAAACACACTTCTTCCGAGCGAACAAGTGTGTCTCGGGTCCTTGCCGCTGCAAAAGCTGTGCGCTGAAGTCCAGGTCCCCCGATAAATGGCTCTTTGATGCTCTGTGCTACCAGGTCCTCGCGCTCCAAATCTGCGACCGGGCACTCTATGGCTCCGTCATCGAACTGCCAGGCTTTGTGAGAATAGAGGAGGCTAAGCTCGTGTTTAACGACTGTCTTTTGTATGATGTATAAGCAGTGTGACCCCGGCTTAACTGTCTTCGCAAAACGTTGGTCGGTATTTTCAGCTCTCTGCGCGAGCTCCTCGAATTCCCGATTCGGTAGTGAAGAAACACGCTTTCGCTAATTGGCGGTTTTCCATGGGCCTCCTGTCGAATATCTCGTGAGACATCGGGTGAAGATCAAGCATTCACACAAACGATATCGAGGCTACGAGGGCACAAACTCTGTGGTTCCAAAAGCTGATTCCAGCGAACAGGCTATATATCGTTCTTAACGGGCGCCTTCTGCGGTTTCGGCCTCGCGCAAGTAGCTTTCTTGCGCTCCAAGTAAAACGGAGCGTTGTCCGTTGAGACACCTTTTTGCGTGGCTCAAACCTCATGTTGCAATTCGCCAAAACGGTGTTTCCATTGTAACTCAGAATAAGCAGCCTGTATTTTCGTCAGAAGCACCTACGGCGACGCGGAAACTTTCCAGAAATGAGACTGCACGCCTTCGCGCGCAACACAGTTCTTTCCGCCTTACGCCAAATACATGTAATAGTGGCTAGAGGTACCACACGGCGTCTCGATCCACAACAAACGCTTCCTCCAAAATCGCGTTCATGTACGCGGCGGACGTGCAGGGCCGTAGAGGACGAGCAGGGATTGCTAGCCGACTTGTGACACCACTGGATATTTGCCAACAACAACGTAACGGCGGCAAAAAAAAAAAAAAGTGTGTGTGTGTGTGTGGGGGGGGGGGGGGGGTTGATTTGAAAACAACGGAGCGGCTATTTCGAGCTTCCGGAAACCGCGTTCCGATCCACACAGTTCAGCCACGCACAAAGAGCAGACAGGTAAGATACGCGCCAACGCAAAAACGCCGGTGAAATCCCAGATTCCGTCCGAGTGTCTTTCGCCGCTCCAACAACCGACGCGACCGGTGTGCCCAAGCGTCGCCGCACCCGTGAAGCCGGGCTTCCTTGCCAACGCAACTCGCCGCTTGCATCAGACGTTTTTCATTCGGGATTACGCGTAATGACTGGCCGGCTTCTGAACGCGTCTCTCCTTTGGGGGCCGCCGTGCACGTCACGAAGGGGAGGCATTGAAGCGTGGCCGAGCCTAGACCCGAGCGAGGCGGCCTTTGACTGGGATTGAGTGGCCAGAGACGCTTTCGGGATTCTGGATCTCGTCTTTTTCGGACCCCTTGACCTGCCATCGTCGTAATATTGTGACGTTCTTGGTGGAACGCTTAAACGCTGCTCTTTTAGGTTTCTTAAAATTTTTTTATTAGTGTTTACGTGGCTAGGAAACACAATATGTTGCTTGAGGAGACGCCTTGTTGTTGTCTGCTATACTGCAGCAACGCGCGGTCCTGACGCCACGCGGCTGCGGTGGGGCTGCTATTAGCAGGGCGCATGCGCAGATACTTAACGCGAATCTGGATCCTGCGCACGCGCAGTACCCACACCTCATGTAAAACTTTGCGCCATTGCCCACGCCTCGTGTGGTCTTGTTTGAAAACAGCGCGTTGGCCATTACAGACCTGCCAAGTTTTACGATTTTATCGTAAAGTGCCCGATTTTCAACACAGTTTTACGAGTATCGTAATGACAACCATATTTTCACGATTTTCCGCACCGCGTGTAAAAAAAAAATATTTCGTTTAAGCTGCATCTTGCCTGTTTACAAGTTGTGGTTGGCAACACTGGTACATCGACTTGTATGCCAGGGGCGCGAGCTACCGCTCCTCGTTGTAAGGCAATTGTCATTGAGAATATCCATTCATCCATCTTAATCCAAAACTGTTTAGGAAATCTCCTTTGTTGTGGCGACGTTGGATCTGGCGAACGTTGTGCGTTTTGTAACTGGAACTTTTACTCATGATCACTTGAAACCGTCGGGAAAAAATACTTCCAAGTGTTTATTCCCAGCTATTCAACCGACTTTCCATTTACGAAGACGTCGCGCAAGGGCGAAAGGTACGCATTCGTAGTCTGTGTCGCTGCGATGTCAACATTTCGCACGCTGGTCGCCGGGAGATACTGTGTCATCTGAATACAAAAAAGCATAAGGACTCTGCAAAATTAGTTGGAACCAACGAGAAGCTTGGAGGGTACTTTAGTCGATCAACGGATTACGACACTACCCGAGCAGAACGCCTTTTTCGGCATTTTTGATCGAACACAACGTGCCGTTCACGGCGGTTGTTGTAGAGACGTTAAAGAGCAAGAACTTTGCTCCTTAAACTCCGTTAAACTAGGCACAGGCGAAAGAGTTTTCAGCAAAGTGAAGAAGGCACACACGCAGTTCCGCTCCTCCATGTCGAAAAGACTCTTGAACAGTTGTGAGATACAGCAAGTCCGGAAAGTGCCGTGAACAAGTGTTCGATAAGAACATCCTAAGAAAAGCAAAAGCTGCAACTTCCTCAGTGTTAACCCAACCTTCTACTTCTAAAGAGTAAGACATTTCGTGCAACGTATGATGTGTTTGTGCCCTAGTTGACGCATTTTTTTACCTAAACCAAGTTTTTGAAGAATAAAACAGTTTTCGTATTTCTTCATACAATTGTAGTGTTTTTTGGCACCCCTGTAGTATTTTCAGCATTGTAGGGTTGGCAGGTCTGCCATTACTATTTCAGCAAGTGTGCGGAACTTTGTGCGAGAAATGGACACGATTGCGTGGCTTTGGTGTTCTCTTTCTTTGCGCGAGTGTCCTTGGGAAATGAAGCTCTTAGCCGAGCTCCGCTCTCCCTTCTGTGCCTTTCATAACGCTGCGCACATTATAGGTGAGAAACGCTATAGATAGGTCGAATTGCTCGACGTTGACCAATTCGATTCAAACAGTGGATGCTTCGTGGAACGTGTTCGCTTTCGGAACGGATTCATGGCGAAGGGGACAAAGACATCTGCTCGTGCTTCCACCCAAAACTTAACCGCTAGGTTGAATACAGCTCACGCATGATCAGTATTGTTGAGGGGTAATATCTGTATTAGCTGCCGATTTCCAATGCGTCATCTATGGAAATTCTGAAGTCGCGTAACTTCTGAAAACAAAAATAAAAATCCTATCATCGTTTCTTATTTGGAAAAAAAAGATCAAATTTTCTATGGGTAAAATTTTCTTCGGTTTATCAACGATTTAATTATCGGTGAATTCCGAATATTCTCTAAAAACTAAAAATATAACTATACAGATATCTTCTCCCAAAAACGCTTGCTTTATTCTTCCCCATTTAACTAAAACAAAATTGAAGAGAACGGATTAAGTCGTTCAAGAACTCTTCGTAGATTTGAAGAAAGACGCTTCGCTTTGCAAGACAATATATATAGCTGGTCATCCTACCTCAGGATAAATGTTTGTATGCTTTTGAATTGAATGGCGACACGATTACTGAGCTCATCGAAACATTATTTTTTTCTATAATTACTCAAGAAGCTTCGCACGGCAGGTTCTTTGTTTCATCACCAATGCACTACGTCTTCTTACGGACAGGTTCATGGCTTGCGCACGTTCCTCAAAAAGTGGAAAAGGACAGTTCTTTCCTCGTTCCTTCTGATTTTTGGAACGCGTTCCCGTTACAAGTTCCATATGTGAAAAAGGAACTCGTTCCCGTTACAGTTTAAAAAATGAAACATATCGTTTCATATTAGTTACCTTTGTATTTAGCTAAATATTTAGTTAGATCAATTGAATTTTTTTTTCTTTATGCCTTGATGGAAGGACACCAGGAGAAGAAAACAACCGGAAGCAAGGTTCCATATGTTGATATATTCACCTTTAAAAATCCCAGCGTTTTACCATATTCCCGTTTGTGGTGGGCGATTCAGACGAGTCAAATGCACTGTGAGCAGGGAAGGAGGAGCGGGGTAAGTTTTATTACTCTTTATTAAAGGGCTACCCACATTGCACGAGCGTTTTACAACAACCTCACACGTTTCAATCTAACAAAGTTAGGTTTTTGAACTTAACAGTTGCTTCTCGATGTTGCTGTCCGCATGACGAGCAAGTGGATGGTATTTTGTTGTAACTGTAGGTCTCTTTGTTGACGTTCAATGGTGGCTGTAGTCGGCCTTAGATTTCGGGGTTTACGAGCATTGGTGGAAGCCAAGAAAGAAGCGGAGTTCGGGCCGTTCCCCTTTCTGTGGATTTTCCTTCGACTAAAGGTTTTCTGTTTTGTGCCACAGTGTCCAGCACAAAAAAAAAAGAACTAGTGTCCACCAGCTCACCTGCACCCGACTGTTACCAAGCAAGGACCCCACAAAATAAACCCTAAAATAAGTTTTAAAAAAAAACTTAACGAAATCCTGATCTTCATTAACAAAAAAATATTGTTTTTATACTTCTTAGAGTTTCCCCCTAGAAATAAAATCGAAATAACCTCACTGGACAGAGAAAAAAAGGAAACACCGTTCCTTTTTCTGTTCCCATAAAAACGTAACAAGTTCCTGTTCCAGTTCCACCGATGCATGATGGAACGAAGGCGTTCCTTCGTTCCTCCTAAAAGGAACGGGCTCCAGGAACGCCGTTCCGTACAACGCGCTGGTTTATAGTGGCGCAGGAATTTTTCACAGGGGGTATTTCGACCCTCAGGCAATACAAAATCGTCTTGGAGCTCCGGCAAATGTCGACAGGAGGGGTAACCTGACTAGGCCCTTCACCTGTAACACAAGTAAACGCCCCGGAGCAAGGCAAATACAGCAGCACGAAGGTTGCAGATACCCTTGTAGATGCACCCAGGTAACACGAAGTAAGTACCCAGGTAGCACGTGGGCCCGGCTGGAGCAACCCCTACAATACCCCCATGGGTGCCACCTCGGCAATACGGGAGCATAATTAACATAGAAGAGGCACAGTAGGCACACGGGGAAAGTAAGGTATGCCCAATTTGGGATGCTGAAACTGAAACAAACTGAAACAAAATTGAAAACAGCCGATCGAGCCGTTCAAGACGTCTTGGTATATTTGAAACAAAAACAACAACAACAACAACAACAAACAAAAAAACAGACGCTTAGCTTTGCAAGACAATATCGTTGATTATCCTACCTCACGGTGAATGCTTTTATGCCTTTTAATTGAATGGCGACGCGATTACTCCACTTATTGCATAATTCTTGTTTCAATAACCACTCTAGAAGGTTCGCACCGCAGGTTATTAGTTCCATCAGCGATGCGCTTGATTTTTTTTTTAGACTGGTCTAGTGGCGCAGTCAGGAATTGTTTTCCGATTTCGGGGGTGGGGGGAATTATTTTGGAGCTCTGGCAAGTCGACAGCAGAGGTCAGCTTGACTAGGCCCCTCCTCTCAAATACACATGCAATACAAATACTGCACCAGAGCAATACAAATATAGCAGCACGAAGACTGCATCCTTGTATATGAAACCGAATAAGTTACACAGCCGTAACAGCAATTTCAAGAACATCAATAAAAAAGAATGTAGGAAATGCATTTTTTACTGTTTCCTGGGGGTCAGCGAAGAGGAAGTATGTTCTATTATATCAGTTAAGACAGAATAGATGTTCAGGAAGCTTGAAATTTGTCAATTTAATATTTTTGTGACACAGTCAGCTCTGGTTTCAGCTTTTATGAAATTTCTGTCTAAAAGTCTTGTGTGTATCAGTGTTTGTACATCTAGAAAAAAAAACAGTTCGTGGTCGACGTTTAGTTTCCTACGAAATGACTTCAGACTGTCCTTGGTGACGCAGCTTAAATATTCAGTATACGATGCGATTCAAAGTAGAAGAAAGCATGATTGGAACTCGATAAGATTTAAATGAATCGTATGTTGTTGCTGTTTCTAAATTAAGAGTAGACTTTTTTTAATTATATTATATTTAGACGTAAACCTCCAGACAGAGAAACAATAATGCAGTCGCGGTTGAAAACTAGCGAAATAAAGCTGACGTTTTAGCCACACAGGAAGTAATGCTCGATCTACTCAGCATGTAACAGATTTTGCGATGCTACGTTTCACAAGACTTACACAACGGAAGTTCTCGTGAAACTTGGCACGTAAGAACTTATATTCAAAAACCCGCTCTAACGATCGTGATTGAAATATCAATGAGCTAGTAAGATTAGCTGGACCATTAGTTAAGGAGAAAACAATCAATTTCGTTTCTTTGATATTTAGAAGAAGCTTATTGGCATCCAGCCATCTGGACAAGTTACTAAGCCATATAATGTCTGCGCTAGGAACAAACAAAAACATAAGTTTCTGGATTAAAAAACAAATCGTGCATCGGCGTAGAAGACGATGTTTGAGATTCGAGGGATGAAGCCAATATTAATATTATAAAGAGAAAACAATATGGGTCATTAAATGGACCCTTGCAGAACGCCAACTATTATATATTCAGTGTCAAAGGCTGTATTAGTAATTACCACAAACAGGGTACAATTGGACAGAAAGCTGCGTCACAATATAAGTGAAGTGGATCGTACGTATTCCGTTATGTGACAGCTTATTAGAAAGTATATCGTGTTTAATCGAGTCGAATGCTTTGTTAAAATCTCAATCAATTCACCGCTTCTGGATTATTGTTGCAGTTACTGGTAAGGTTTTCTTTAATGTTAACTACAGGGAATTCAGTTGATTTAACTCTCTAAAAGCCGTATCGTTGCGCAGAAATTATTTGGTATTTAGGAAGCTCATTAATTATTCTCCAAGTAATAACTTATTGTACTATTTTAGAATCAAGCGGAAGTAATGATATAGCTGTATAGGCGATGATGCTGTCAGAAGCGCCATCCTTACGCAAAACAGTGATTCTAGCAGTTTTAGTTTTTTTTTCGGGAAAGACAACACCAGCCTGGTAATGTGACACACTATGTTACCTGTAGGGTCTGAAGCCGCATTATTTGGTGCCACCTTTATACAATCGAATACACATGAGCAATTACTTTTAAGACCGCTCATATGCTAACAGTTTCTGTAAGAGTGGTAGGGTACAGAAACAGAATGTGAGAGGTTATCATCCTATATATTTCTTGAAATCCTCAGAAGTCGTCACACCTATAGCTCCAAAGACTAAAAATGCCGATTAAACGCACTAGCGAGAGCTTTTCCGCAACAGTTTGTTCGCCTACTTTTATTTAAGCGCGTACACTGTTTCCTGTTCTCCGCAGTAGGCGTTTCATAGTATTCCAAGTTTTTTTAGTGTTAGCATAGATGTCTGCAAATTTATCAGTGTAGAAGCGGATGCGTGACATATTTATATAAGTAGCTAATTTATCTATTGAATCTTTTATACTAATTCCAAATAGAGATGTATCTTCAGATTTTGAACTGATTGAAGAGTTCATTCCATTTTGTTTTTATTCTTTGTCAGACCTCACGAGTTATCACGGCTATGTTTCTCCTTTTATCTGATTTGAAATACACCAATCATAGAACTCATTAACTTTCTCCGGGAACATGTTTTATAAAACAATGGGATTTGCTGCCTGTATAAATTCAAATTTGCTCCAGTCCACCGAATATATTCGTTGACGAAAATATTAAATATTCCTTTCTGTGATAAACCGCATATAGTGGTTCTATTCGTTCACCTGGCGGTATGCAAACACTTTCTGGAAGAAAATAATAAAAAAAACGATAAATGGTTATTTATATCAATTGTAAGTACTGCTTTGGCATCGTCTCTGTAACAACTTGTCAAGCACAGGACAATTAGAGTTTCACTTGACTCTATAACATCGGTTATATTTGAGAAACCATTTGAAGGTATAATGTCAATATAATCATTAACTGAATGAGATGGTTGTAAATTATTTATATTAAAGTCGCCCATGATTACAACAGGAATTTTAAACAATTAAAAATAAATTCCCACACAGGTTCAACAAGACGTGAAAAAAAAATCATCCAGCGACTTAGAGTTGGCTTGTAGATATCATCAAACACAAATGCATTTGTATTAATTTTTTTAAATTTATTTACATTGTACCTACATCGCCCTGTGGGCATTATTGTAGGAGGGTTTTAGAAAACACCATGACAAGTGGAAAAAGAAAACGTCATTATCATCAATGGACACAATATCTTCCGGGAGGTCGTACCACTCTCTCGCGGTTTTGACAAAGAAGGAATTTGCAAAACTGTCAGTCCTGTAAGTGAGAACAGCAGCCTTTTTAGAATGATCGCAACGGGAAGAGACGTAGGATGGCTCCATAAGATAGGTGGCTTTATCAATTCCTGTTTTGTTGTAAAAGACACTGTGGAAGAATTTTAGTCTTAGTTTTTTTCTTCTACATTTGAGTGTTTCCCATCCTTGCATAGCTTTCATATCTCTAACACTAGCATAAGGGTCATAGTTGTTCAGTACAAAATGCGCGGCCTGATTTTGAATTTTTTCTAGTTTATTGATAAGGAAGTCGTGATAAGGGTCCCACAAAACGCACGCGTAATCGAAGATCGTTCTTACCAAAGAAAAATAAAGTATTTCTTTAACGTTTCGTGACGCAGATCTAAAATTTCGGCGGATAAAATAAAACATTTTACTAGCCTTACCAATTGTGCGTTCTATATGACTGTTCCATTTTAGGGAATCCGCAAATAGCACTCATAGGTAAAACATAAAAAAGCGATTCAAAACATGAATGAACACTGCATTTAGGAACGACCTCATAAAAACTTGATCTTAAATAAAAAAGTCCATCGTTTCTATTATTTTTTGTCTCATCTATATATGGCTTTGCATCTGTAGCCTTCAAATTGAACTACACATCACCGACATAAGCGAACCTCTTCTCGCTGAAAGCCAATGCATCAAATTCATGGTTTAAAGAAGACAAGTAAAAATTGACCTCCTCTTCGCTTCTCGAGCTGCACATGTTTAAGTGAGGAAAGGAAGGAGAGCCAGGTTGCATTATTTTTACATATCTGATGCCAAAAAAAGAATCGTCATCATAATAAGCCTTCCCCCCCCCCCCTCTCTCTCTCTATCTCTCTGGCCACACTAACTTTGCCCTGACGACTGCTGCGTCTGGCTTGTTCATGCTGTGCGCTCTGAACACAAAATGATTTAAAAGGGTTAAAAAAAAGGGGGACAATGAAAAAGAACTTTTTTTACCTTTCTTTTTTATAAAATGTAACTCTCCTATGCTATAAGAGTGTTTTGCATTCATTCATGATGAATACGTAATTGCTTCAGAAATCTTTATTGAAGTTATTTAGAACGTTTTGACAACTGTTTGTTGCATAGTTCACTAATTTTTTTTTTTTGTACAAAGGCACTCGGGCCCCAATCCGACAGGTGTTTTGCACTTGTCGAATTACGATAAACCGTCGAGAGAAAACTTCTAGTTATAAAACAATCTGGATAATGAAATCAAGTTTTTAACAAAATAAAACGCGGTTACATTTTGCAATTATTACACGACTTCAAGATTTACGTGCTTTTGTGTGCAGTAGTCATAAAACATTTTCTCTAAAATGAGTTTCTTCAAGCTTCCGGCTTGGATCCTACTTTGGAGAATTTCCAAAGCTTTCAATAAAACTGCCTCGAGTTTTAGTTTATAATAACCTACTTCTTTGTCTCAAAGCCTGCTCAAGTGTGTAGTGTGTAAATCAACGTCTACAAGGTGCTAAATGGTGTAAGGAAAAACAAATAAAAAAATAAAATATAATGACCTAGGTTGTTGAGTCAATCATAATACAAAGGACACGATTCTAAACTGTGTTGTCTTACGTATTTGTTACTTAGGTATTGATAACCAGATACTAGCCGGTTATTTCTGGATAGCATGTAAATTGACGTCCTATTCAATAGGTATACTGTTGACGCGATCCACGTTCCGTCTGCTTATGTACTCGCTCTACGCGTAAAATGGACAGCTGGAGACAGCACATTGGGAGATTAGTCGTGGGGTTAAAATCGGCCTAACACGAGCGAAACCAAGGGTTTCCCTCTTGCTGGCAGCCCGTCTCTTCGCGCCCTTGTATGGCCCAGACAGAAGCAGCGCATTCCCCGCCGAGCAACGCTGGCCCCAGACCCTCGGGAACTGGTTTGGTCGTTCGAAAGCGCGCGCATAGCTGCAACGCCTGCCACCAGCTCGCTACTGTCGCCCGTCGTAGTACGGGGGAGGGGGCCCGGCGCGGAGGCGCTGATGGAATAATAAACGCCTTTTCCGCCCACGACATCGTGTCGGTCTCTCTTTGCTCGGCACTCATTACACCTGCCCTGTCCCCATTCATCAGCGCAACGATCGTGCGGGACTCCGTGTCGCGTCGAAGCACAGCGCGCGCGCGCGCGCCTGCTACTGCGCGACCTGGCGCGAGCTGCGAATTCGCGTGTTCTCCCGCCTGTCGGCCTTGCTCGGGGCTCCGCGTTTGTCCACACGCACACGTGGAGGCCCGGTGTGGAGTCCCGCTGCACGCGTAATATCGGGGGCAAGACGAGTTTCCTGCCCCTGTTTGACAACCGCCGCCCCCAAAAATGGGGACGGCGAGGTCTGTCCGCGGTCGTCGTCGACTCTGACGTAATGGTCGCACTGACCGAAATATTGGTGCTTTGGCGGACGCCCAGCGGGCTGCAGGGATGTAATGCTGGGGTGGCCGATTAACCCTATAACCCGGGAAAAAAAGGCGGATCTGATGGTGCTCTGCCCAATGCGGAGGGCTCTGCAAAACGGCCATACACATTTTTCTTTGTTTGCTTTCTAAAACTTTGCAAGATCCGTGAAAGAGTAAACAAACTGGCAAAGAGGTTAGCCCTGACCTACGCCATGCTAGGACGATGTTCGGAGGTGTTCCTCTTGTTGGAGGGTAGGAGGATAGCGACAGCAAAGAAGCTGTTAACAAGCACTTCTCTGTGGTGTAGGCCATTGGTCTCCAAACCCTGGCCCGCGGGCCAGATCCAGCTCGCGGAGGCGTTCCGGCCGATCCGCGGATAGCCGTGGTCTTTCCAGTGACGTCCGTCCTACTGCCCGGAGCGTAAAAATAAGCGCGCGTGAAAACAACGGCGCCTCGACGCGCACCGAGAGCGCGAACGAAGATAAGAGAGAATGAGAGAAATCGTGCATCGAAACGCAGATTCTCTGACCATATTATTTATTGTACATTGTAACCACCAGCATTACTATTCTTATACGTTCCCTGCCTCATGTCTGTGTAACTATGATAGAATTACTTGGCGTGTTCATGTATATCGTGCATTGTGTCCTGTGTCATTACTATTGCATGTTGTCATCATCAGATCTACCATTCTCCTTAGTCTTCTGCCCTGTGTGGATATTTCAAAGTTCATAAGCACTTTGATGTATATATGCCTGGTGAGTTCTCGGGGTCACAATTATCTTGTAATGTCATAATTAACACCATATTGCATTTTAAAATAAAGCATATGCATTCATGCATTCACCTTACATTTATTTTTGAATGATTGCTCTAGCCAATATTTCTGTATTTAAATGATTTCTTACGCTTATTAATTTAGTATTCCCTAATTTAGTTCGGCTTATCGATTTTATGGCCCTCGAGACTGCGAAAGGTTCCCAAACCGGCGCCTTAGCCAAAGTGTTTGGAGACCCCTGGTCTAGACTGAAAACTAGGTGGGTCAACGTTGCGGACAACTTCGTGCAGATCCGGATATTTCGGTTCGGCGTTCCGTCCACGCTTGCGACGGACCGGAAACATCAGTCTGAATCCGCACTGTTCCACCAGCCAATTTCACTTTCAGGAACGTCCCATGTACGAACAGCAGCCTATACGAGCACATCGAAAATGCGAAAATGGCCTTGTCAAACGCTTCCATTGTTCACTTAAGGTTGCTATTATGACACATTTCGACCTAACCAGGTGGATAATAAGCTTTTCCATTGTCCTCCTTGGACTTCGAGCAAGTTTGAGGCAAGACATTGGTGCTTGTTCCGCCGACCTGGCATACGGCTAAACGGTACGCCTACCCGAATACTTTTTTTTTTTTCATACCTTCATTAGAAGAATTAGCCCCAATCTCACGACTT
Source organism: Ixodes ricinus (assembly GCA_037355805.1). Classification (NCBI taxonomy): domain Eukaryota; kingdom Metazoa; phylum Arthropoda; class Arachnida; order Ixodida; family Ixodidae; genus Ixodes; species Ixodes ricinus. The sequence continues at coordinate 127,131 of JAZHYW010014730.1, forward strand.
ATACGAATCAACTGCGATCAACAATGTATATCCAACAACATGACGTGGCTCCGATCCACAGAGCCACGTAAGCGAAATCGAGTTGTTGTGTATATCGCAAACGACACCTACAGCCACAAATTTTTCGAGCGAAGAGGTTGTTAAAAGACCCCTTCAGCAGCCCATAGTCTGGGCCTCACAGGATAGTTTCAAGGCGAGACAAACCATTAATAATTTGAACGGACGCCAGTAGATCGTCTCTGCAGACCACGTGAAAGCCGCCCCTAAGGAATGTCTTTCCAACACAGGCGACACAGTCCACGCTCCCTCCGCTCGACCGAGCACCGACCGTCACTGGCTCACCTTAGCCGGAACACTCCTGTCTTACAGAATCCTAACGGACCCTTTGCAGTGCAGCTCCACCCCAACCGAATCTACTCGACCCGGCTATATATACTCGATCTGAAGATATCCAAGGTGACTTTAGGCACCAAGAACGAACATAGCCCACCGCAAACAGTGCAAAGCAAAGCCATTGATGGTGCAGTCTACAACAATTTGAAAGACCCATTCGACGTTGCAGTTTTAGGGGAATTCGCTTTGGTTATGTACCACATTGCTTGGAGTGAGGACAAAAATAAACCTTTTGTTCGATTCTCTTCATAAAAATGAAGTGTCTCTGGTGAAGGCGTGCTTATAGCACAGCCGCATGAACTGCCTCGGCGAATGGGTCTTTTATATTGTAAGAGACTGTGCTTCAATTGCGTGATCTGGGAACTCCAGACTCTGCCCGCTCGGGAACGAAAACGTGCTGTTTGTTGTTCTTATGTCAGGAATCATGACGGTGACAAGTTGTTTCGGGAGCGCGTCCTATGGTTCATACATAATTAATTTCTGCACTTGTAAGTACGGTCACTAAAGGCTGGTTCAGAGGTATGCGTCTGAGTGCGACCGACTCGGACTGCGTTACGACCGCTGTTGACTGCCGACGACGAGAGGGTTTGCTACGGCAACCGAGGTCCGTTCAACGAGTGGCAGTGGAATGCAAGGAGTCGTAATGCAGTCGGTCAGCCTTAAACGCAAATGTCTGAACCAGCCTTTATTCCAATTTTGACGTTGTGAATCCTTATAGGGCGGGAGGCCGATCTGCCCTTGATATATGGCGTCTCTCGGCTAAGAACAACTGACTTACGGCGTGGGAGGGATATGTGTGGCCTTAGCCGCGTGCTCAGCGATGTCTTCATCGTCGGACGTGGAGAGGGTGACCCTCACGTTAGACAAAGATACATCCCTATTGTCCCTCGGGCTTCTAGACGAACCTATCTGGTTCCTCAGCTCACCATTAGTTCACGAGTTCGACACCTTCATCACGCTTGTCGTGAATTTCTTCTTGTTTCTGTGCGACGGCTGCCGCCGTCGAAGCAGTCAGACAGCCCTTGATGCGAAGCTCGCTTTGTTTTGGTTCTCATATACTCTGCAGGAAAGGATACGCTCGGGTGGCTTGCTATTGCACTGGCTGACACGTTTCCGTTGCAAGACTCATTTGCAATCATACAAGAACGTACGTGACTCAACGCGGGTTCGAGAAATATCGAATATGTAAGAACAGAAAAAGGGTAAGGTAACTCATTTAATCGATTTGATGTCTACTTCCTCTTTTGAAATGACAAATTACCACCGCGTTTGCCACCGCATATGATTTGAAACACTACAAGCTTTCCGCTGGGTTGTATGGAGCGTAGTCGAAGAGAAACCCACCCATGTCGTTTTCCAGCCCTGTTTCTTCGAGCATAAGGTAACCGATCTTGCGCAAAAAGAGGCATTTGTCATAGTCTTTGTCTGATGCTGTTTGCAACGTTAAAACGGAGGCATTAGGGGCTGACTTGTAGTCGCATCCTAAAGGAAACTCGGAAACCTGTGCACAGAATATCAACTAGACTTCCATACACTAGGGTTGTTTTGTTCACATGATTCACACCACGTGGTCGATATTGGCCGCAGAAAATAATTTGCATCTTGCAAAATATCCGGATGGTATTCGGTTTCGATCACTCCCGTCAGTCGAGTGACCGAAACGTGCTGTCACTAATAATACGTATTCGACGTGCAGTGATCACGGAAATTTTAATTATAATTTTATGTTTGTGCATTTGACAAACCTACACAACGACCTTACTCTAAGAGGAAAACATGAGCAGCCGTTTTCCCTGGCTTCACTAGTAACTAGCGCAACACACGCCATATTTTGTCTACCGACAAAACGGACTCAGTCTTTCATAGCAATCGGAGAAATCTTTGTGCAGTATCACTTGTAGACAAATATATTCTTTTGGGATGAGACACTCAAAAGGAAGGAACATTGCACACACGCAGGTGCGAATCACGTGTCTGCGAGCAGTTTGTGTGCTTACTGGTACGATGCCTTTGGGGACAGACTGATAAAGCGCATGCATTCTTAATACCCGTTGGGCAAGTGTAGCAAATGTTTGCACATCAGCCGCCTCATGTGAAAGTCGAAAGACGACGGCGGTTATTGGCTTCCGGTATCAAACGTGCTTCTGTTACACGAAAACGGGCTTCCGAGGAATCCAGACTACTTATCTTTAGAATATCATAAGCAGACAAAGAAGGGGGACAACGGGCAGGAGCTCGTCACCTCCAATAACTTACACTCGATTTTACATCTCGAACCTCACGCTCGAACCTCACGCGAGGTCGGGACCTCAATGAAAGCATAGTGAGCCCTCGCTGGCGGCAGGACAAGTGAAAACACCTGATGGTGCGTATACACTAGCGAATTCGCGGGCGGATCCGCGCCGGCGGCACGACGAGCGATTTCGCCACCCGGCTCCACAATCCGCTCGTCGCCGGCGCGGATTCGCCCTCGAATTCGCAAGTGTAAACGCACCATAACTGTCGTTCAAAATCTGTATCATCGCCGCTTTAGTATCAGGTAAAGGCATGTTGTTTCGGGACACTCGGAGCATACATGAGCACGCCGAGCATGGGCGGAGAGGAGGCATGCTTTGCAAGTTAAGGAGTGGATTGTTCGCGGCAAGCCCAAGGAAAGAGTGGCCGGTGCAGAGGCGGCGCTCTCGTTGCGCCAGCCATCCATCAGAATCAGTGGTGACCTTGCGGCTCGCGGCCAGCTTGGGATGAGCGGATGGTCCGGTGCGCCGCGGTATGGCCGCCGCACGTCTTTTTTTTTTCTTCTTTCTTTTTTGGACTTGGTCCGTATAAGGAGACTGTTCAATTGCTCAATGTCTGTCCGCGTGCGTGCTGGACGGGTGTTCGCTACTACGTGACATAGATGGATGCGCGCCCGCAGCACGCGCTACATCGAGGCTTGCCCGTTTGAGCGCGCGGCGCGATCGAGCGCCGCGCCGTATTTATTTTTCTGTACACCGTGACGGCGTGTGCGCCTCGCGGGGTGTTTAATAAAAGGTAATCAATGCCGTCTCGAAGCCGACAGTTTTACAGAGGCGTTTGTTTGAGGAGTTTCGGCGTCTGTCGGCGTTCCCGAATGCCTACAAACAACGCTTCAGTTGCTTTCACTTTCTTTCGGAGGCTTGAGTTCGTTCGCCTGGAAAAAAACAAAATACTCAGAAGCTAAAGAGAGACTACAAGGACACGCGCCTGGGTCTAGGGAACGTTGCGTGCTGGTCGTCCTTCGTGGTAACGACAAGACTATAAAATTTGTTTCGTGAGCTCGTTACATTCAGAAAACTTTATCGGTTATTCTTTGCACAGTATTCAGCTGCAAAAGAAGAAAATTAACTGTTCGTCTCCCCTTGAGTTAAATCGGTAGACTTGGTACGCCCATCGTTTATTACTGTGGGGATTAGCGTAGCATCAAATTACCATTTACGATGAGGGCTCCTCGTTGCTACAGTAATGACCTATCAAACTATTAAAAAAAAGCGAGTGAATTTCCTGCAGAGTACTTGTAGATTTAATCACTGCGATATAGAGAAGAACTCGACCAATGACGAACACGTTCTCTTCAAAAATAAAAATAAGTTTGCCCGATGTGACACGGCAGATCAAAACACTTCACATGCTCACACCATGCGCGTTGTCAAGTCACAAGTTTTCTTTTTTTTTTGTATTAACCTTTTTTTTTTTTTTTGGTCGTTAGTTCGTTAAGTTTACGCCGATAAATTGAAATGATTCGCGCTTCGAGATTGCCCAGAGGAAGTGGACGCGCGGGTATTTATTTCTAGGTTGCACGCTCGAGAAAAGAGTTGTAATAGCTACCAAACTTTATTTTTATCAGCTCATAAACCCACGTTGCGAGATACAGTTAATGAAGCACGCGAGAGCCCACTCACTCGACAAAACCCATGGATTAGCATGCTGGCGACGGTACCTTCTAAATAGCAATCCTGTGCGGAAGTAGTTCACTAGGGAGCCGATCTGGTGGATGTTACTTAGCTGCTAATAACAAACGCAGCTAGACTGCACAATATGCTGGCGCTGGAAGGTCCAAGCGAATATAATATACTCGATACGCAGCTGTGACCATTCACCACCTTAGGATCCATGGTGGGATCCCTTCAAACGTCTATCTCCGCAAATAATAAATAAAAGAAAAACGTATAGAGTAGGTTCCTATATTATGTGGTATTCAGCTCATTGCTTTTCTAGATATGCTGCTAGAATTTAGTAGCGATAACAACTTTAGTGTGCTGATTCAAGGTGATTTTAATATTAACATGCTACGCAATACTACGCCTAGAAATATGGAGGTATTCTGCTAGCAACATATGGTTGTGTGCGAATGTGATAACCAGACCAACTATGAGTTACAGAGCATACGGAAACTATTATTGATGTTTTTATTATGAATGTCGGTGACTCTCGTGTCATGAGCGGAATTTAGAGTTATAAAATCAGCGACCGTTTTCTAATAGTCTTGTGCATATTAGGTGAGTATTGCACGGATCAAAACAAAAAAAGTCTATGAGTCATTTACAAGCCATCACACTTCATAACCTTGTGAAGTTTGGTTGAATGTATTGGCAATAGCAAATGAAGCTGATATTGCTAACGCTACAGACCCAGATGTTGCGTATAATACTTTTCTAGAGAGGCTTAGAAAACTGTATGCCAGCAATTTTCCGTGTAAGACAATTAGAACACCAAAAATAATTCGAAAGCCGTGGATTACCTCACACATTTTAGCAAAAACTAATATAAAGACCCAACACTTCCAAATATGCATTAAAACAAGAAATTAGACAGATTTGTATTTTATCGTAATCAAATAACAAAATTAATTCACAAAGCAACAATTATGCTATTATCACGAGAACCTAATGGTTCTTGTGAACGAGAACCATTAGCTTCTCGTGGTTCTCGTTCACGTTCATGGTTCTCGTGAACGAGAACCTAAATGGACGTGTAGATGTTATGTGGAAAAAGAATAATTCAGTTTGTTGAAATTTTCAACAATTACATTGTTGAAAAGCTTGGTATTAATGGTAAAAAAAAAAGTAAAAACTTACAGATATTGCGTTATCGCGTTTAACAAGCATTTAGTAAGTTTACCTGCACGAGCTTAATTGCATCAGTGAGGCGTGTTCTCATATAGACAAAAAGAAATGAAAATTTCTCTCTCTAGATCCAGTGATTGGTGCCAAAGTTCTTTCAGTGTTTATAAATTTAAACAATACTGCGTGCAGAGATACAAATTACATTTAAACTAAACCAGTAAAATATGTTCTAGGCATAATAACACCTTAAACAACCCATATTTTCAACTTGTGCATATTGACAGGCACACTTCTTTTTTGTATGCAGGTAGATAAATATTCTGTGCTACATATAAAACGGGATATAGCAATGACATCAATAATAATAGACCGGTATCAATACTGTCGGTTTTTTCAAAAGGGCTTGAAAACATTATTCAAACCCGCTTGTCAAATTTGTTTGAGAAACACAAAATAACTGCAAGATCCCAGTTTAGATTTAGAAGGCATCGATCTAAAGAACTTGCGTTACTTCACGAGAAATAATTATTTTAAGACACCTCGAAGATCGAAAACTCTTGCTTGGAATTTATATAGACCCCCCTAAGGTTTTTGATTACTTCAAGTATGAATTGCAATTAAAAAAAAAGTTTGAATTTCCCGAGGTCCGCGTTTAATCATTAGTTCTTTTTGATTCCTACCTTGGACATTGGAAACAATATGTGTTGTGTTGATTTCAACTCCACAATAAATCCGGTCTTATCAGCAGAACCTCAAAGAGTATTTCAGGACCTTTTCTTTTTAATGTTCATGTCAACGATATGGTGAACACTGACAAGACTGCTAAATTTGTAATATTCGCAGACGATAGAACCCTTCTGTTTGCTGTTGATGAGGCAAATCAAATTGCATCCCTGGCCAACGCCGCGTTAGATAAAATAGCTTTACGGACCGAAATAAAGTCTTTAAATATAAAATATCAGTAAAACAAAGGCCATTCTATTTCAGCCTAAAAACTGAGATTACTTCAATATGATGCATTATTTTAATAACGTTTACTAGTGAAACAGCTTAGTCGTTTAAAACTCGTGAAGTTTTATTTTCATAAAATATGTCATGGGATTTTCAAACTGAGTATCCAAGAAAAGTCGGTGAAAGTTGTAGGTTTGGTATATATGAATATATACATACTTCCGAAGTCAGTTAAAGTATTCTTGCATACATCTTTTTTTTTCTCATTTAAATTGCCTTTAGTGCATTTGCTTCAAAACAAAAGTTACGCACAATTGGAAATGTTGCTTTCCGCTCGCACACTTATAACTTGTTCAGGGAGTACCATATATTAAGCATCTACAATGTATATACTTATATACTTTCGATAAGGCCTTCAACTGAGTTGCTCAACAATAATACCTACTTGGTAGAATTATCGGGTTTGAACCAACATACTCCAAGGTACAAATTTCGTAACCTCTAACGCTAAAATGTACCTACATGTCAATTAAATAATGGAAAGGAAATGTTATCCCGCAGACTTCCTAAAATTGCCGATTTTTTTTTGTGATATTCATTCGAATGAAATAACAATAAAGGAATTGGGTATGCTGATGTATAATTTTGTCATGGCCTACTGATCTTTGCAGCCTTTTCTTTGTAATTTATTTTATTTTAATCTTACACCCAATGTCACGTGATACTCTAACTACTAGTGGTATTCTTATTTTTTCAGGATATTGCATCTTTGCTCATATCTGTCACAGCTGTAGAATATAAACGGGGCCCGCGGGAGCTAGTCAAGACGTTTAGAGCGGCTTTCCCCCCCCCCCCCTCTCCATCATTGTGTGAATATGAAATATTATGTATCTTCAGAATTCGCGAAGCATCCGCGCGAACTCCTATTTGTTTTCGGTTTCTTGTTTTTCTGTCGCTGTACGTGGCTCCGAGTTTCAAAGGACTCATGAAAACCGTGAGGCACGCCGCCGTCGACGCCATCGCTGTTTCTTCCCCTTGTTTCGCAATGACCCCTGAAGTCATTTAAAGCGACAATATTGTTCGTCGAAGCGCCATTTTCATTTTCCCTCCGGTTTCATCATTCGCTCCATAGTGCGCCTGCAGGCGCGCGGAGAGAAAAAGAAGCAACAACAAGAGATGCAACAAATTTTCCAGTTGTTACACGCTCCATGGAAAACGTCGTGTGAAACGATCGCCGCTAACTTACACGATTGCGCTACGGAAAAGAGAAAAGGGTGGTTTGCAGTAGTAGTCGGCAGGCGGCTATTAAAAACCTATTACACACCGGGGAGGCGGCGAGGACTTCCCAGAGCACACGCACGGACACACATGCGTACACGTCCACTGGCGCCACACGCTCGGACTCATCGCGGACTCCGGACGGTCGCCGGGAGCGGTGGAACCGGCAGCCAATTCATTGGGAGCGAAGACGCGTCGAGCGCCCGGTTGAGATGGTACCGTACTCCCGGAGAGCCCACGATCTCGGAATCCGATTCCCGTCGGTTCCGTCGGTTCAAATGCGCGTTCCCGAAAAAGATCGATGCATTTTTTTTCTTCTTCTTTTCATGTGTCTGAGCGCGTATATTCATCGGGCTGTCGCCTCGCTTGTCCTTGGAACGCTTCCAAATCCAAGCGGAACGAAATAAACCGGCGGGGGAAAAATAATTACAGAAATCAAAACAAAATAAAAATGCGACTCTGATGACGTCGCTTCTCCTCCTTTACGTTCAAGGGCAGACAAATTGTAACGCACTCCTTGAATGAAACTTTTCCCGCTACTCTGTACGCGAGAGCGCGCGCAGATCAAGTCACTCGAGTCGTCGGCGTTTACAATTTGGCGAGGACGCGATTTGTTTTGTGTGCGCGACTAAAGCTTTTGCGTGTGTGTATGTGTGTGCCTATTTTTTTTTTTTTTTTCTCTTTCTCTGGGCGGCGGGGAAAACGAGTTGGGTGCAGTTCAACGGCCGTCCTTTCCTGAGTGGTTGTTGTCGTACGCACACTGAGGTTCAGCAGCGTGGCTGCGTCGGCTTCGAAGCTATTTGAGCGCCGGAATCGTTCGGCAGCTGTGCTAGAGTCTCGTCACGCGTTTACGTGTCTCTGCTGTAGCGCCATTTCTTCCCGATAAGTTGGCTCGATCATAGCTCGCCGTGCGTGCTCCGAATCAATCCGCTATTTTTTTATATATCATCATTTTGTTCTTGTTGAGTTCGGCGTATATTTAATCTTTTTGGCTTTTCTTTGGCACCCGCGCGCTATCTCAAGAATTACTTTTCGACGGAAAAGTGACAGTTTGTTTCGGGGTTACTTACATAAACTGGGCTCCGTTAACTAGAAGATTATTGTGTGGCACCCGGTGGCGACGCTCTACAATTTTCTTGCAATAATAGTAGATATGGTTCGGTTGAGATATGAGGCGCGCAGCCGTAAAAACATCTCAAGTTCGAGAAGGACGGTAACACGGCACTGCATAACAAAACTACGCATATCTGCAGCTTTTTTTTTTTTTTGGTGATGAGCGTTCTTAGTGCCATGGAAAATAAAATTTTCTCTATTTTTTTAAGAGGAATCAGATATAGAAGCAAACTTGTTCTTATAGTATTCTATTCGGGCTTTTTTGAGATCTGTGTTTAATTCCTTTCGTGATCGGTTGATTGGTTAAGCCGATGAGAGCAAACCCACAAAAAAAAGCGAGCGCAGTGACGGTGCACTTTTGAACCTGTTTACTTAGTTCCATCAAATCTAGGTTACCTTGTTTTTCTTTTTTTTTTTTTTCGTGTATGTGTGTATGTCTGATAGCGACAGAGCCGGATAACTGAGATCCGGAGAAACGAAACTGCACGCTCGAGTCATGAGTGGCTAGCGTGTGAAAATCACGCCACATCATGGGCGTTTCCTTTCTGCTGTGTTGTGTTTTTTTTTGTGTGTGTGTGTGCTGTGTGCGTGTGTGTGTGTGTGTGTGTGTGTGTGTGTGTGTGTGTGTGTGTGCGTGTGTATGTACGCTTTTACCGCTCGCAAGATTCGTTCATATCCGCGGCCGCCTCGGAATTCCACGTCTTTGCCCCTCGCCCGGTTCGTCCACTGGGTAGCGAACGGATCCTGCTTCGGCAAACGGCAGCAATTAACGTCCCTAAAATTCCAATTTCGGTAGGTCAGTAATTGACGCGTCACGGAGTCCACCGTGTGTGTTTTATTATTCTTATTTTAGCCGCGCGCTTCATCTTTTCCCAGTTGCGTGAATCGGCCCGTTGGAATGTCCGGTCGCTTATCGTGCCTTTACGGTTCTTGTCGGGGACTTGCGGGAGCTTCTATCGGAGGTGGAAGCGAGGAAGTTGGCCCCGGGCTACTGCCAAGCCTCCCACCACGCGGACGTTCCAGGATTAGATTGTAGCGTCGCGGTTCTTCTGCAGAATGCTTTTTTTAGAACGTTTATTGCTGCGTGCACGTGTGCGTAAACGGTTAAGGACCTATTCGTACTGCTTATTGCGGCAATCGTAACACCGCATGCCGTAAGGTCGATTTTCTTCTTAGTTGCACCCTGTCGTCAGATGAAACGTTGAAAAGTAAGCAAATAAATTATAATAATGCGCGAGTGCGTGTCGAGCGCCGAACATTATCGCAGATACTTGCCATGCATTATTCAACTACATCAGACAAATAGTTTGTAGGGAAGTCTTTCAGTCGTGCGAGACAAAGTGGGATCAATTCGGCGACGCAACGTTCGAACTGATAACGCGGGGCAAGTCGTAAAAAACTCAACAAGGAAAAGCTTGTGGTTTGGCGCCGCCATGGTTGCGTTGTTATGACAGCTATAATCTCAGCCGTCTTCGCCATATTATTAACTCAACTTAATGCTGAGAAACGGCACGCGATTCTTCTGAGGTTACGTACGCGTATAGGATAGTATATAGTTATATGTCCAACACACGCGAATAGGCACTCTGGAAACCCTGGGATCCCAGGACTGTTTGCCTGCTGCAGGATGCCAGAACAGATAGTATACGTTTCCCATATTAACAAACAAATAAAAACATACAAAATACGAATATGTTGTTGGTTGCTTCGGATGTGACTTGCATTATTTTCTAAAATCAGAGCTCTGAAACTTCAGCGTTTTAGAATTTTTCGCCGATTTCTGGAGAACACCTATGGAGTACCGCGTTTGCATAGACACGTTTGAGTGAAACATTGTGAAGAGAGAAAACATTTACCATAGAAAGTCATCATTTCGAGATACAGGTCCTATTAAAAAGCAGGTACATAACACAACAGACCTCGAACACACGATCACTGACGATTTATGTTTTCTCTCACACACTATAAATTGTCCTCAAACCAAACAGCACACTGAACGGTTTTAGAAAATCGCTTTCGAAGGCCCTAAAGTAGACGGCCCAAAACCGTCCCGGACGCGCGCATCAAAGTATGCTTCGGTGTGTCAGCGCGAGCTCCTGCAGGTACCATTATGGTTCTACGAAAACACGATCTGCTAACACTCTATGAATCTGGGGTAGCGACGTGGGTATAGAAACTTGCCCGTCCTAACAACGAGTAACAAATGTCGGTCGCGTCACACGATTCCCAGATGGTCTAAATTATTCCTCGGTCATTTTGCTGAAGATGCGATAACTAACCTTCGATATTTTCACACGCACCCGCCTCAACGTTCAAAGATATTCTTTATTATTATTTTTTGTTGTTGAAAATAGCCGTTTGCATTTTATTAGCACCGGCAAACGCAGTGCGCTAGTGCTCGGCAGAGAAGTGTGCGACGGCGGGCATTGGTGCAAGAGGAGTGTGTTCGGGTCGTTGGGTGCAACGAGCTGCGCGAGGATCCGCCAATAGGGCCGCCTGAACTGACCCGGAGTGCGTTGTTGATCCCCGTCTGCGCCGGCAGTGGCCAGCGTATCCGGCGAGCGGCCCATTGACGGGCACTCGTTTCTTCCCTCGCTGGAGAGACATTCCTGGCGTGCTTCCACCTTGATGAATGCTCAGACCCGGGCGCCGGCTGCTGCTCCCGTACACGGGGCGCTGCTCGGGAGGCCAAAGTACAAGGCGGCTCCTGCGACCATGCTCCACGGCGATGGCGTGTGGAGGCTGTCGGCGCGTCCATCGTTTAAAGTGTATAACGCGAGCCCCCCGTCCCTTTCTCGCTTGCCCAGAGAAACGGATACACGGTTCCCTATAAGAGCGCCTCGCCTCGGCGCTTGTCTACATTCTTCTCGCTTTCTTGTGTTGCTTCGGCTGGGGTTACCCGAGAGAAGCGCGGGAATCTTCCCGAGCTCTATCCGTGTTGGGATGAGCGCTTCTGCGCTTTACAACCAAGCTGGGGCCCTTGCTCGGGGAACGACGGAGGAAGAGAGAATGAGAGGGAGAGCCTCGCTTGGACGTGCTTTTCGCGCGTGTCGTACGGACGTAACCTGATTAGGGCTGCGAGCTCGTTTATTCAGCGGGGTAGGAGCGAGAGCACGTCGGCAAGTTTTCGGGAACGCTCAAAATTCGCTCGAAAACTTCGGAAGTGTTGGTGTGCTGTAAGATGTACGTATACCATCCAGCTTTCATTTCTCCGTTCATGTTGTTTACTTGGCTTTAAAGGCTCCGAGGGGGCCATTGGGACATTAAAGGTTTAAGGAGCATACTACCGGTCTAGCTCAGAAGACGCGATTCTGTGGACATTGCCAAGCACGCTTGTGCCACGTGGGAGAGTCGCTTGCCTCGCGGTCACTATCTCTCTGGCGTGTATTTCATTTTTTCCGCCGACAGTTCAGAACGTGCCGCGGCCACGTGTTACACACCCACGAAACACCTCCCTTTGCGGAAGAGGAACCCGCAGTAGTTCCTCTGCGCCCGAGGTCAGTATGCAGTTCCAGTCCGAAGAGAGGTGTACGTTCCGGCCCCCGCATCTCCGGGAAACTGCGGCGCCCCTAGTCAACAGTGGGAACGAAACTGTTTCCGTCGTCAGTGGCGCCTAATAACGGCCGGGCAGAGAGCGCACGTGGCACGGGGACAATGATCCCGGAGTCTTTCGCCACACCGTGGACGAGCCCCACTCGTCCGCCGGTGCGTAGAAATCAAACTGGCGGGACCCGGTCAACACGGCGCGAGTAGTGCGGAGGTGGCGTACTCTCCCGGCTCCTCTATTTCGGGCAACCGCGTCGAGCGGGACCCGTAATGGGAAAAGGCTGTTCGGGAGGCCGAAGCCAGGCGCGACCCCCGCAGGTGCCGAGTTTGCCCACGTCCACCGTTTGACGCCGGGGCTCGAGCGTATGGTGGCCGACACGTAGGTTGACGTCTCCCCAAAGGCACGCCGCTGCAGCGCGATTGCCGGCTCCATGCACCGCTGGTGTGAAGGTCAGCCCGCCGGCCACGCGGGCTCGCTGATAGCGCGCCTCGCCGTTAGCACTGGGGCAAGGATCGGCGGCTCCCACGCGTCTGTCAGAGTCATTCCGACGTGACACTGCAACGGGACTCCCTCGCCCCGCTGGCCTGATCCTGCCGCAGGTGTCACGTTATACACTTGAGACCTGCCTCGAGACCTCCACACCTGTATCCCGAGACCTGTAAACTTATTGCATTCTCATGATAATGCAGACGCATAATGCGTACCTTTTTATTTAGGCTCCATGCTTTCGTTATTGAATACTATTGTTCAAATTGTTTGTGGTGCTGATTCGTCTCACTTGTTTTGTTTTTTTGGGGGGTTTTACCGAAGTGCGGAGCGATAAATTAGGTGTATACACTTGGCTTGAACGTCCCTGCCACCTGCTACAGCGGAATGTATAGAAGCCGAGAGCTCATCAGTGCGGCTTCTTTTCCGGGTCCCCACTAGTTACTCCAAATGGGAATAAGTCATATTAATAATATATTGGGTATTTATTATTTATACTGGCCCACGCCGCAGGCGAGTGTTGTGTGCTTGGTCGTTTTGTTCCGGCCCCTGTGTCAAGCACTAGGTCGTACACTCGTTCTCGAGTGAGTCAAGTCTACATGTGTGTATAGTAGTTGAGCAGGGTTCGATTACTTGAGAGAGTAAAGACAAACCTCGGACGTATGCAATGTTCAGAGAAAGTTAAGAATGCGCGCGGTTAGCATAATGATTTTAAATTTTTTTTTTAGCAGGTTTGATTTTGTAGGACGATATCGGATTCCCTATTGGGAGCTCGTGCCGCTATTCCGAAGCAGAAAGCGCGTGCCTAGGACAGCATGGGACCCTGCGGTTGGTTACATTTTGTATTTACATCTTTCTCACGTGGGCCACCGACTAAACAGGGGACATCTGCACTCCCGTCAGATTGGAGTGAAGCACACACTCTGACGTCTTTAGTGTGCAAGAAGCACCGGGCGAAGACGGCACCGGGACTTTCACGGTCTGATATTACAACAACTGTCAGTTAGAACGGCGGAAAAAATCGAAGCACCTATGAGTTCCCTGACAATTTATTTTATTTTATTTATTTATTTATTTACCGGCCACCTGTAGAGAGGCCAAGGCAACTACTAACACGCAGCGCGGCGTAACATAAAATGTAAAAAATGCAATGACAAAAAAACACACACAAACTTCACAGATAAAAATAACGGTAAATCACAAACCGGCACCGCACTTTAAATACGAATAATGTAAAAAAAAACAAAAAAAAAACAAGAAGCTTTGAGCGTTGCCGAAGCTCATTTTATCGAAGCTCATTTTACCGAAGCTCATTTTGGCTAAAGCTAGTTTAGAGATCCCCGTTTCTAGAATCCCTTTATAGAGAAAACCCAGCTTAGAGAAAATGGTGACGAGCCTCCTTTTAGCGAATTTGTTTTTATAGAAACACAGTTCGAGATTGGGCGGCGCAAATTTTTTTGCGTCTCGCCTGGTTTACGTGGGTAAGACTTGGGTAAACACGCCTCAGGGAATTACGCGCTAGCCTTCCTTCCTTTTCGATAAACGGCACTTCTAAACAGAGCTTCGATAAAACCTGCCCATTCTCTAAAACGTGTTTCGATTAAATGTCGTTTGATCCATATATAGTGAACCCGTTTAGTAAGGCAACATTAAAACAATGTCTGGGGTTAATCGTGGAAGTTCGTAGAATGTGGATGATACGAATGCAATTTATTCTAACCCATGTCCTCAGTGATGAGTAACTGTACGGAGGAAGTAAACGTGTCGAGTGAGTCGTTTCCAAGCTTTTCAGGAAGTTTGTTCCAATCCGCAACAGTGCGTGGAAAGTAGTAGCTGTACTTTAATAATGCATGCTCGGGGCCATAGATTCCATACTGTGTCTGCGTACTGAAGGGTCGAAAGAGATTTTTATTTGCTACCAGTTTGGTCACTTTGGTGCGATGACGCAGGTTCCTGCGGAGAAACCATGCTTCTTTAAGTACTTCAATAATATGTGAATTCCAGGTCAGGCTAGAGGTCGAGTGTGACGCCGAGGTCCTTGTACTCATGGATTGCTTTCAAAGGTACATTGTTGATGACGTAAGGGAAAAAGTGGTGCTTTCTTGTTTGTAACTGTCATGTGAACACACTTGGAAGCATTAGGGATCACTTGTCAATTCGTACACCATGATGATATTTCTGAGCATTGATATTGGTTAATTTGATCGGTAGTGCGTGTGACATCTGTAAACAAAACACAATCATCCGAAAAAAAAACGGCACTGTACAAAAGGCTGGCTTACTTCTACATCGTTAAGGAAAACCAGAAACAAAGCAGGCCCCATCACGGACCATTGCAATACGCCGGACTAGACACGTGCTTTTTGTGACTCGTGACCGTTGATGCTTACAAACCGGGTGCGATTACTAAAATATGAGTCGAACCACGTTACGATGCTGTTAAGAAGAAACAACGACGAAGTTCCATTCAATTCAGCAAGAAAACTTTTTTTTTCGATCTGAGTGGAACTTTATATTTGTTTCCTTTGTCTTTTTCTACAAGCGCAAAGAAAGTAGAGCCACGTAACAGCGCAACTTCAGAATCCGTCGCCACGCGCAAGTGGTCAAAGAAGATGGGCCCCTCCATTCTCACCTGAGCGGAAGGCAACCGGACATGCCTCGCGATTGTCACGGTTTGGACTCTTCCCACAACCGGTCCCTGGTAATCGCGGAACTTTGACGACGTGCCTTCTTCATTCTTTTTCTCGGTTGTTACGCGTCCGGCGAATGGCTAATTCGACAATCAGGAGCCTCGATTGTAGCAGTGTCTTCGGACGCTTATTAGGGCGGAAGCAGAGAACCAGTTTTTCGGGCTTTCAAACTGCCAAGTCAGTTATTCCTTGTGTGTTTGTGGCGGGGCAACAAGCTCTCGGCCATGTGGGCAAACTCGCTCGGATGCACTGCCGCCCTGCGCAAGCCGGGCGAATCAAAGAGGCGGCCGTCTAAAGAGGCGCGATGCACTGCGGCGCGAAATCGTTTCAAGGCTCTCGGGAGCTTGCTCGTGCTGAGAATGTCACCTTCGAGTCAGGGTATTCCTAAGATGAGTCGTCTGTATGGATGGGGCAGGTCCGGAAAATACGAAAAGACAATAAAGTGCGTTTACTACGCCACGGTGGCCGCCCTTTCAGCGAAATCACGAAAGAAAAGGGAATCCCCGAAGTGCACTGCGTACTTACGCATCCTTTTCCCGCGGAAGATTTATACGCGCAGTAAAAGTTGTCGGAAAAGGGGGAATAATAAATAACCAAATCTTAAAAAAATAAAACCATTACACATGCCAGAGTGACTATATACTAACAGTTTCGCTGACGTTTCGAAAGGGGACCGCACCACCAATGGCCGCACCCTTATTTCGACTGATAATTCCTTTTATAATTATGAAGAAGTGAACTCACTTCATTTTCTGACGTGTATATCAAGAGCGACTTAGAGGCGCTGCAATTCAGTACAAATAAAGCCCATCAAAATGTCATACACTTTTTGTTTAAAAAAATTAACCTCAAAACCGTATTAAAAAAAAAAAAAACTCTTTCAAATAAAACAGTTTTTCACGCCTCTAGCCATTACCAGAAAGGGTATTGTCACATTTTCCTACATGCGTAGTGGCGAAAAAGAGAAAGGGGCTATTTGCGAGAACCAATATATTTCGGAATTCGGCACTGTCTTTCGCTATTACTCACCGAAATTCGCCTCCTGATAACACCGTACATCAAAGTAGCATACCCAAAGTAATTCCGCGAACTCTGCAAGCGCACCAGGGACGAGTTCCACATCTGACTTTTCATTGGGAATATTTTTAGTTTACCAAGTGATGAATTCCTTATAGCTTAACTTTTCTTTTTTTTTCTTTTTTATCTACGATATTCGTTTTTGCGGTGTAAGCATGCGATGAAAACCACTAATGCACACTTCATCCCAGACTAAGCGCCAAAGCACCCCCAATTCCGATGAGCCTGCATCTTGTACAGGGTATCACACCTTCCGGCTCTCGTCTCACGATTTCACAAACACTAGACCACACAATCTTGGGTTTAAATTGTGCATATTCCGGACCTACAACACCACGTGTAAGATACAACGAACGGAAGAGAGGAAAGATGGGAACGTGCACAAAACAGGGCAAGTTTCCAGGGACGCGGTTTAGAAAGTCCGTGGGCCACGCGTTTGTTGCCGGACGCGACTGCAAAGTGCGCGGAAGCTTCCCTGCCGCAGTACCGCTTTCCCACGCGTGCGAAACGACGCGTTTTTTGTTGCGAGTCGCCGTCGCCGCCGGAGGCGGGAAGGAAGGAGAGGCTCCGTCGTACCGAGTTCCGTCCCTTGCGCAAGGGACGGGCTCTTGCGTCAAGCCCGCTACACACGTACCGGGCTCTTGTTTTGACGACATAAAGTTCCGCCCGTACGCAGACAAAGAAACACCGGGAGAGAAACCCGACGCGACGACCGAGAAGGCAGGGACCCAGAGACGGCGTAAATAAAGCCGCGGTCTTGTTTCGCCGCCGCGCCCATTGACAGCGCCCAAGACAGCACGCGGAAGACGCCGGGTGTTCTCCCCGCCGCGCCACAGCGACGCAATGTGACCTCACGCAAGGGAAAAAAAAAAAGTAAAAAAGAAGAAGAAATAAAGAGGAAAGCGACCGCGGTTACGCTTCTCTGGGGTCTTCCCTGTTTCGCAAGAAAAAAGAAAGGAAAAAACGCAGGAAACAAAAAATGCTGGTCGAAGGAAGCGAAAGGCAACGTTGTTCCACACGACACGACGCAGGCCAGTCCCAACTGAGATCGAATCACGCGCGCAGATATTGCGGCACAATCGTGACGTCAGCATATTTTCCGCCGGCCAACTGGACAGCGTGCTGCTCCCGACGACGAGGATGGACGCTCCAAACAATTAACCTGCTCGCTGAGAACGTCAGAAGCCGCGCTTTTTTCGTCCCGCGGCCGTGCCGCGTCCAGCGGCGAGCGAGCTCTCCCCGGTGTGCCCAAAGATAAATGTTTCATACATTCCGCTCATTTGCGTGATCGGAATCAAGGTCGGCCGGCCGGCAGCCCCCCAGCGAAACGTCGTCGCGGTGGAAAAAGTTGCGCTCCTCGCCCGCTCGCGGGGGTGCTCTGGCGCTTGATGGCCGCACGACTCTGGTTATTGACTGGGGGACTGTCTGGCTCTCTCGAGACTAACTCCCGGACTAGGTCTGTGAATAGCTCGTTGACTGGCTCGCTGGAAAGCTCCCCCCGGCTGGTTTTCCCACTAGCTCAGGGACCAGCGGCCCGGGAGGCTCCATAACCAGCTCGCTTAGCGGCTCGATCACAGCCACTCTCGTGGCCCGCTGTTGAACTCGCCGAGTTGCCGCTCGAGGATTGATGGGGTTACCGACTGGCTTGTTGACAGCCTTTATCATTTTTCCATTTGGGCAGGAGGCCTTTTCTGGTCCTTTCTAAAAATAACTCGGAGTGTTGGGGTGAATGAATGAATTGGCGTGTAATGACGCAGCAGCATCAAAGACTATAGTGCGCACTAGAGTCACTATTTGAGCTACGCTTAGAGTATCGGCAACCTGTTCCCCAATATTGTTGTAAGCGCCGCTATCTTGGTGCTTAGTATAGAGCCGACGAAACTGCCGATCGTCATGATTCAAAGTGCCACTTCCTCACCATTAGATTCGGTGTTAGGAAGCTCATGTAATATAGTTTTGCTCTGTCGCGAACTGTTAAAACATATGTAAAGGACAGAAAAAACGTTTCCTGTGATATTAATGGCAACCATGATTTTAAGCACCAAGATGGGTAAGTGTCGTTACTCTGGAGCGTAGCTTATTTAGTAACTCTAGTGCGCACCAAGGGTGGGGGATGGTAGCCGAGTGCGTTTACATACTTCAACTGTGAGTACGTGGAGCGAAAGCCCATATTGCAGATCCCAGGCATTCGAAGCTGATCCTTGCTCGCATCCATTTTGATATGAGAGGACACTGTGCCAGTGTGCGGCCGCGTATTCAGTGCGCGATGCACGTCGAGGTTGCAGGAGTACCGCCCTAGCCAAATGACGCCCCTACATTGGAGACACTAGAGACCATTTGAAGGCAGGTTAACTTAACGCTGAGCAAACATCCTTACAACAAATTGGAAGTTGGTTATAACTTCCATAAAGGAGTCCTCGGCTTAAACTGTACAGACACCTCCATGATGACATAAAAAGAGCACAAAAAACCAGGGCAAAAAAGAGGACACGTACGACAGACAAGAGCTCACTCACAACTGGAAGTTTAATAGAACTTCAGGAAAAACGAAGAATAGCCCCTTCCCCGGCTGCACATGCGCCATTCAATAGCCGCCCCCCCCCCCCCCCCTCTTTCCCGGTTATAATGAAACCCGAAAAAAAAAACACCTTAACCTGCGCGTGGCACTGTCGCTGTTAAGAGTGTTTCCTCGGCATTTGTCAAAGCAAGTGTCATACGGCTTATGCAGCCATCACCCAAAATTTTGATATTGAAAGCTTCCAAGATCTTCCGCGCTCTCTGCTCTTTGAATCGTCCTAAAATATTTCAAACACGGGAGCGCACCCACACCTGCGGCAGTTGGCTGCTAAATGGTCGGACGGAGTCGTACGAAGAGAGTTACAGTGCTCCCTCAGCCTGCCATTAATGCAGCGTCCCGTTTGGCCCACATCGGCCTTACCACAAGACAGCGGAATGCAGTATACAACACCCAAGCGACAGTGAACAAAACGAAATACAAGTTTGTTCCCACATGAAAAAACGCCCTTTTCCTTTCTTGACATGCGGAGCCTTGCACAAGTGTAGCAATTTACTAGGAGCGCTGAAGACAACTGGCCCATCATACAGCACAGCGACGTTTCTAACATTATGGGACACACCGTGGAGCTACGGAAGCACTACCGGCCTTACAAATCTCTTCCGAGGCACCCGATTTCCTGGCCCTTTCAGGCCTTTAACAAAAAAAAGAAAAAAATTTGACAATTACAGTCTTTTAATGGTAATTGAGTTATTTTAAGCACGTGCTAACAAACCACAATTGGGCTGCAGCGATTATGAGAGAGCTCAGGGCACACAAGAACGCAAGTTTCTATCCCACAAAGCATACACCCGTCCGTGCAACTAAGCCCTTAGTCGTTTTCACCTTCAGGATACAACCACTCGTGGTAGTTGGCTCCAAGTAGTACAGGTGCATGGATTTTACCGAAAACTCTTCACCGCGTCCCCGGCGGTGTGCGGACGGGCACTGCTATTTCTAAACTAACACCTGCCTAACAAAACGTTATACGATATCTCATCAAAACATTAAACTAAACGGCAACTAGAGCTGTTCGCGTCATGACCAAAAAGGTCTTGACAACTGTAAATCGAACGTTACTGACGTCTTCACTTCGTTCAAGTGCGCGTCAGGTGCGTCAAAAAGAAAGAAAAAAGAAAGAAAGAAAGAAGCCGCGGGCTACCGACAGCCATCGATCTTGATGGAAGCCCTTTTTTTTTTCCACGCGCACCTGAACTGGAGCAGCGGCGTCGCTTGGCTTACGGGCAGCGCGGCGAGCGGCTGCGTTTTTCTTATCGCCTCGCACGGACGCGATGATTAATGTGACCCACAAATATCCAACAGGTCCCGCTCATTTTTCTTCGTCGTTTAATGCGAGTCCCCGTGCGGCTAACTTAGTTCCGCGCCTATTAAGGCACACCAGACACGGTCCGAAATGACGCTCGCTCGAGGCGCTGTCTGGTTCGCAGAACGCGAGATAGGCGCGCGTGCATGCATTCCCGCACACCAATAAGGGCGTCCCTAATCGCGAGCCCATAGCGGCGCACCACTCCACGCCGGGCAAACAACGCGCGACGCTTCCAGTGCGCGCGATATGGAGCGCCCGCCTTCTTTGGCAAGAGCCCCGTGTTCCGGACGCTCCCCATCGGCGTGCCGAAGAGAGACGACGGAAAGCGCGCGAGACGCCTTGGGTCGCCCATCGTCCCGCGAGTCGGCCCTTGATCGACGCCAGCCAGTTTTGGCGCCCTTGAACTTGGAAGCGCGCGAGCGAGACCCGGCTTCTGGACGGTCCGTGAGCGACGAGCTGCCCTCTCATCAGGGGCAGTGCGGCGTCCGCTGCCACCGAAAGTTGCCCGGCAACTTCTCGCTCGCTTTCGCCGCTGCTTCGAGTGTTGCGTGTGCACGAAGAGCGGCGCTGCTGCAGACGCGCCGTGTGTGTGACAGGCGCCCATTCAGCCGAGGCCTCCACGTGGCCCCGCCATTACAAGGAGGGCTGGCCGCTTGCCGAGTCTCGGACTCTGGCCCACCGACGCTCGGGGAAGGAATGCTCGGCGCCCGGTTGGCCCGACCCCACGAGCTTCCCCCAGTGCTGCGAACTGACCTCCGGGAACATCTGGAGCGGGTTAAGCGGCGCAGATGCTCTCGAACCGAAAGAAGGCAGCCGTGAAGCTGGCTTCTGCTGTTCAGAACGGGACTGCTCTTGCTATTTGCAAGCATAAACTGCCGCTTACGTCCTAAGCGGCTTCCAGTGGCTCCGTATTTGCAAGCCTGTCGAGCTTGCTTGTGTCATCAGTGCTAGAAAGCATACATGCTGCACTTACAACGGAGTTGGAGATTTAGCGAGGGCCTTCGGCTGTACAATTTAACGTCTTGGAGGAGTACGTTGGTTTACCAAAATAGTCGAAAAGTTTTAACAGATCTCGCGCTTCTTCGCTCTTCTGGCACTCACCTGGAGAATTGGTGGTTAAACGTTTTATCGACATTTCAAGCGGCGGTGTCATTTTTTTCATGAACCGGAAGTTCTCTGGGACGTCAATGACTGGAGCAGGAGAGGGCCTATTGGGGAACTCTGGTGCGATCGTGCTCCACGCGCCAACTTGTGTAGGCTCCAATTCGTCCCAGTATTTTTCGAGCCACCCGGACCGTGGCGCCCGATTGTGAAAGGAATGACGCCCAGCGAATTGTTTAGAGTGCGCACCATAGGTCTCTGGTCTTGAAGCGTTTCGTCAGGCTGTGGAAGAGCTTTCTCTGTGGACGTTCAATTGCATCAGAGGCGTGCAGGGAACCAATCGGATCGCACATTCGAAACGCGACCTAAAACGCTGACTCGCCAGGGGCGCTGCTCAGAACTTGAGCTACAGCCCTATAGCTGACCCCGGTGTCGCGAAAAACGCGCTGGAATCTGCCATCGCGCAGATGACAACGGATGAAAAAGGCGAGACCTAAAAGTCCGTGCGAAACAGACACTGGCGGTGCTATGGGGGATTAACTGTTGGGATGCTATTTTGTTTTCAAAAATCTTAAAGCGGACTTGAAAAAAAAAAAGATTTGCCTATCACATTACACTCCATCCGTTTCCTTCCTGTCGACAAGCAAGATTTGATTCCATACGACCTTTTTATGGTCATCGGGCTTTTTAATATTTGGAAATCACGCATGGCAGTGAGACATGCAGACATTTACCCTCACCTTGTAAATGTGTATTTCAGTGAAATTATCTCCCAGACTAAGAGCATTTATCCTCCCGCAGAGCGGGCCCCAGAGTGGGCGCCAATACTGGATAACATCATCCAGATGAAGCAATTGTAACAGCTGTTTATGCTTTAACAATTTACAACTACTGTTTACTATGATTAGAAAAAAAACAATATAGAACTCTATTTGAAACGTTCCCAATGTCTTTATCTGCGAGCTCGCGACTTGTGTATGCGGAAATATCAATACCGGTAACAAGGTAGCATGTTCCATGCATCCAAAAAGTGGGGGTGTCTTTTGTCTAAAAGTGAAATACGTGTAACCAGTGAGAAAAATGAATGACATTATTGTAACTGTTCAAACTGAAATTAAAGGATATATATATATATATATATATATATATATATATATATATATATATATATATATATATATATATATATATATATATATAAAACAAAACAAAAACGGTGCCCGAGTGGGCTAGCGCACACCAACTCGGAGCACGTGGAGCGAAAGCTCGAGCTGCAGAACCCAGGATCCTGAGCTCAATCCCCACCCCTGCACGTTTCGATCTGGATGAGCATCGCACCGTCGTGCGGTAGTGTATCACTACTGCGTGATGTACGTTAAAGACCACAGGATAGCGGTTGTACTGCACTGGCTATATTGCTCATATACACAACCCAATCTTCTTTTTTTTGTCTGCGCTATCTATTGCAGTAACTTGTGGCTTTGAGTATCGATCGGCTTTTAGTTCGTACGATATATGATTGTCCTGTTGTTAATTACTCTTCAAAAAATAATCTAGTAGTATCTATTAGGTAAAAGCTGGTAACAGCTTGTTACATAGGTTACTAGGTGCCTAGTAACTGTAGTTTTACTAACGGTCAAGCTAGTAAGGGTTACTAGGTCAAGAAGCTAGTAACGGTTACTAATCGGCCAATTACATTTCACTACCTTTAGCTAGTAACCGGCACTAACTCTCACAAGACCCAGCTTCGCTAGTCAATGTCAAATTCAAAATTGGCACAAAAAAAAAGTAATATCGATGGGATAGATTTTCTTTCCACGCTGCTGACATAAACATTTGCACAACTTATTCTACATTTAACACATACAATAAATTATAACACAGACGACAGAGAAGCACAACACACACGCGACAACACAGTGAACGTGCGTGCGCGTGTGTGTGTGTGTGTGTGTGTGTGTGTGTGTGTGTGTGAGTGTGTGTGAGTGAGTGTGTGTGAGTGTGTGTGAGTGAGTGAGTGAGTGAGTGTGAGTGAGTGAGTGAGTGAGTGAGTGAGTGAGTGAGTGAGTGAGTGAGTGAGTGAGTGAGTGAGTGAGTGTGTGTGAGTGAGTGAGTGAGTGAGTGAGTGAGTGAGTGAGTGAGTGAGTGAGTGAGTGAGTGAGTGAGTGTGTGTGTGTGTGTGTGTGTGTGTGTGTGTGTGTGTGTGTGTGTGTGTGTGTGTGTGTGTGTGTGTGTGTGTGTGTGTGTGTGTGTGTGTGTGTGTGTGTGTGTGTGTGTGTGTGTTTGCTTTCCTACAGTCTTGGGATCGTGTTACGTCTCAAATCTTCACCAGATCGTTTTCGCTCTGACTTTCTATTCATATCATTGACAGATGCGTCATACCACGACGTCCGTTTACACGCGCTCTAAAGTGTTGCCGTCCTATACGCGGAATTATACATTCTACCGGGCCGGTGTTTGTGTACGCCCGCGAACTCGTTCATTCCTCCTACGCGCATCCCTCATCGTTGATCCCTGTCCTTTACGGCATGTGTTGACATTATCTCGTTGACGGAAACACTGCCTACGATGACAGCAGCGGTCCAGACGTCAGAACGCGGGGACAATTACCTAAAACAAACGTCAGATCGTGCGTTGGTCATATTGACGAGCTTCTGGAATTCAACGGTGCCAAGGACGGAACTTGCGACGGAACCTTTCACGTTTGTTTCGCTTGCGACAGTCGGCGGCGGGTCGCGCGTTTCCCCTCCTCCCTGCGCGTTATCCTGCGTTCTGCCGCTGTGAACAATCGCAGTAATCACGTCGGTTCATCGTGGGCGGGATGCCGGTGTTTTCGCGCTCGGCGGTTCCACATGGCCGATCGAGACATGCGAGACCCGGCGGCGAACCACGGGGCGCGGAACGCGATGCGCCAAGCTGCGCGGGTACCGGAAGCGAATGTGCGTCAAATGGAAGACCGCGTGTCTAAATGATTAATGTAATCTCATTGACGCATGCTTGACGCGATCAAACACGCCGGGACAACAAGACTTGTTTGGTCAATGGGGGAGGAGGCGCGTCGGGCACGCGTGCATGGCCGACTCACACGCTCCGCGGAAAAAAACAAACAAAACAACGTCGCTTGGAAACATTTAGCGCGGGATTTCCCTCTGGAAACTGATACCCGCTCATTTTGCGGATAACCTGTCTTGCTTGGGTGCTTACCCGCTTACTTGCACTCCTTTTATTTTCGTGAAAGTAAAATTACGCCAGTGTTGTCAGCGTCCTGCGGAGGAGAGTCGTCCATCTTGTTCACCTGCTATTAGGTATGCGATGGGAAAACAAACTCCAGTCAAGTCTGAGAATTGCAGCTTAAGACACCAAGTTTCTTCACGGTCTCCTCTTCTCCTGAACACATGACTCACAGAATACACACTTCCCCTGGGCGAGCGAGGGAAACTGATTTTTTCAGACTTTCTTTTGAATCCACTGGTGGCTGCCCCAGCGGACGTGTCCGCGCCAGTGCATGGTTTTGCTATGGAAGAAATGGAGGACCCTCTGTGCTTGCGGGGGTGCCGTGGTTCAGAGTTTGGCCGCTGAGCTATTTTCAAGGAATCAAAAGCTTGATATAAGTAGGTGAGCGGAGTGTTGTTGTTTTGGAGCGCAGCCCCTTCTGCAGTTCTTAGGTTTCAAGAGGCACGGCCGCTCGATCCCCTCCAGAGGGGATCGAGGGGCCGGGCAATAGGTTCGTTTCAAAGGCGATACCTTCGAAACTGTCCAGTGACTCTAATCGACCTATGGAGCCTAAAGTGATATTGTTGACGACTGTCCAGCTTCACGTGTATCCGGGATTACAGCACCGCAGGCGTGAGCGAGGCGTCTCCGCGGCGTCCTCATGTCGCGCCCGCCCGAGGGCAGCGATTCCCACGGGGCCACCGTATCGGTATTCCTGGGGCAAAGCGCAAGAAACCACCTCGCGTTGACAGCGTGTCCCCGGCAAAATGTGTGCTTTCTCTTTCGTAACAGCCTGCCCGTCCCCCGCAGGTCCGTTCAGGCCCCTGCTGAGGGGAGGGGAAGGGGGGCCAAAGGTGCCGCCAAAAGGCTTCAGGAAGTCGGTGAGCTGCGGCAGAGAGTATTTCCTGCTTTCTGGCCTCAACTTGGTATGCACGGCCGTCGCCGCCTGGCCTCCGCTGGATGCATCCAGATGCCGCCCCATAAAACAGCGTGTTTCCTCCTCTGTAGCTCCTTTCAAGGTCTCAGCCCGTTCCCGTCAGAGGTCCCTCCCTCGATGGGCACAGCGTCGGCCACGCGCTGAGGAAAACGGGAATCATCTCGCTGCTCCCCGGGTTTCATCAACCGCCGGACAGACCGCGCGAAGCTGTACTCTTAGCACGCACCACCGAAAAGACGGCACGCGAGGCGTTGGGTAACAGCGATGCCTTGGATGGCGCTGAATGGAACAACTATTTCGAGAAGTCTGAGCGGCGTAGCGGTAGTTCCCCGGGACAACGTCGCTCTCGGGACAGGTTTCTCCGCGTGGTCGGCGTTGAGCAAAGGCCTCTGGAATGCGGAGATCGTCGGGGCCTTAGGTTCGGCGCCGGGGTCGAAGAGTCATCCGTGACGGCGATCAAGCACAGCGCGGAGAGGTGCACCGCGGCCGCACCTCGCAGCGGCGGGCGGAACCGTGCTCGTCGACAGAGGAGCGCCATCTACAGTTTCACTTGCCGTTGTCCACATGCCGTTCAGGTCGGGCGAAAGGTGAAACAAGCCAACTATGAGAATTCTCTCAAACAACAGGATATTTTGTAACGCGGCGTGACTCAACGGGCAATTATGTTTTGACGCGGCCAGACGACAGGAGCCATATTTTCGCCCTTTCTCTCGCGCGTCATGCGGGCGCGATGATCTTTCGGGAGGGCGTACTAAATTCCGTGGACTGCCTCAAGATCCCCCTATTTGTGTGTCTTTATTTAGGCATCTGACGGTGATTCACGTTGGTGTGTTGAATGGCTTACTGCTGTCGGTCACTATCCTCGCTTGACACTGGAGGCGAAATCTTCTACTCATTCGCTGGGAGGCAGCGTAGCTTCGAAAGCCATCGGGGAATCCCATGGTTGGTCGATTGGCACCCGAAATACGAACGCGAGTGAATATATTTTTATCTGGCAGCCTGAAAATTTGGAGGACGGAGGACATTGGAATGTGCGTTGAGGTTGGCATAATTTTGGATGCTTCGTGCTATTGCCAAACATCTATCGAAACTGTATCAGGGTATTACTGCATCTCAGTAAATGCCTAACGTATTGAATCTCACGCATTCGTATGTGCACACGCGGAATGTCTGAACCACAGAGATCCACGAGCTTAATATTCCAAACCAAAGAACGTGGAAACATCAAAAATATGTTTTTCATTCATTTAGTCTTTTTTATATATGGTCGCTTCAGTTTAAAATATAGACTGTATACCTTTCGCCACGATGAACAGGTTCGTGCAATTCTAGTAATGTCACCCAAAGTCTGAAAAGAATCTGCGAAAATTCAAAATCGACGTCTCTCCTGTACCGAGAAATCCGCTGTTCACCAAAACCAACAAAATAAATACGTCATGCAAAAAAAAAGAAAAAAAAAGGAAAACATTGCGACAAAATTTTGTTTATGTTTTACAGCTCACAACGATCAGCTTCCAACCCTGCGTTACAACTGTTACCATCGGGGCGGTTTGAAATAAATGCCCAGAGATCGTCTCGCCAGCGGCCCATGTGCCTGAGATTTAAATGTTAAACTTTTGTGAGTATATAAAGCAAACTTGATTAGTTTGCCTAGTAAATAAGCCGCGTGAACGACGTTCTGTAGGCCTCCTGCGTTGCCCAGAGTGCGCTGCGAAAACGGACTTGTTAGGACTTGTTTTGGGTAGTACAAACTTGAGCGTCTTAAACTGTCACACTGTAGAAGCGTGCCTGCCCTGGTGTGGAACGCGATTACGAGGAAAATACAAAGAAACGAAGAATTCGAACGCCATCGAAGCACAGGTCAAATGTAAGACGGTAAGAGGGCGAGCCAAGATGAGACATGTACGTATAGCTCTTCCTAGTTACTTTTTTCAGTTACGTGTAACGTATATTTTATTACTTTGAAGAATAACGTCTACAACACCGTTTAAACAGCCTCGTTGTATTTCTAACATGAGTACGCGTCTATTGCGTGAAAGGCAGATAGACAGTACGAAAAACAACTGAATATTATGACAGTATTCGCGAATCCAACTGTCTATAGGCCTCCTGCGTTACCCAGGGGGCGCTGTGAAAAGGGACTTGTTAGTGCTTGTTTTGGGTAGTACAAGCTTGAGCGTCTCAAACTGTCACACATGTAGAAGCGTGCCTGCTCTGGTGCGGGACGCAAGATCACGAGGAAAATACACAAAAAAAAAAAGCATTCGAACACCGTCCTCCACACTTGTGACACACACAAGGACAACCTCTGGCACCACCTATCGGGCAGCAGAGGAACACTTGGCGGTCCTGTATATTTTCTATTTCTTTCGCGCATCATTCTTTCTTTCTTTGCTCGAAAAAACATTTGTCAATGTTATAAACGAACATTTCTCGTAAGTACTACGCACACTTGACCTCGCAAATACCGCCCAACCTTCGTTTCAGTAAAATGCAGTTTCAAGGTCGCCGCATAAATGGCACCAGTGTGTCAGTGTGTTCTCTCGTCGTAAGATATTTTGAGAGGTTTTAAGGCACTCCGTCCTAAGAAGTCACACGTGTGTGAACGCGTCGGGACGTCAGATGTTCTGACGTCAAAACCCAGAGATAAGAGACGCGTACCCTAGCCGTGGCGGCATGAATCTGGCACTTTCGATCGTCTTGCGGCGTTGAATCTAAGCGATTTCAAACGTCCAGCGTTTTTTTTTTGCGTTTTTTAGCATTACAGAGAAATAAAAAGCTCAGCCAACGTGCCATATGTAGTGCAGGGCCCAATCAGGTGAGCTTGTACTACCCAAAATGAGGGCGCCACAGTTTGTTCAAAGCTTCAGCGCACGAGGCCTATAAATGGCGCCACTCGTTTTGCAAAATGGCGGTTATAGTGAGGGTCGGAGATGCGTTCTGGTATGCCAGTTGCTGAACCTGTCCTGTGTTCTCTGGGTGACACAAATTATTTCCGCTTATACGAGAAAGCTAGGGTGTTGTGCGAGCAGGTCACCTCTTTATCCTGAATACAAAAACGGTTTTTAGCGCAATATTTACGCCAGGACCCAGGAGGCGCGTTTTAATTCACAAACGAAACCAACTTTTATTTTGAATTTAATTTCTAGGTCTAGGTGTTAATTTCGGGTTCTCTCCTAACTCAAGATGTGTCTCGCAGCGTAATTATTGAACTAAAGAAATAATTTGCTGAAACTTTATTTTGTGACATACGTGTCCGATCCAGACACTTCAAAATATTTTTGGGGAGTTCAGTGTCCCTTTAAAGACAGGGTCTTTCATACAGATTACAAGCAACGTGAAATATTGATTGTATTTGTGAAACATATCAGCGCTGACATTTGTGTGTTCTTGCTGCTTTTTCTCACTCAGATAAATGTAATCTGAAATAATGAACTGCGGAGCCTTTAAACCTTTGACGGGCATTCCCGGTACATGTACGGCGGTGATTACACATTTGAAAGTGCCCGCCTATACGCGAACCTGCGCAGACCGCGGGAGGTGTTGTTATTTGTTATGTGTTTGGTGAACTATAAACACTATATTCGCACGTTGTTTCGCATTGCTGGGCTATTTAGAGTTTTCAAATTAGACACTCCGCGCACGTGATCCTCACCCCGCATACCGGCCGGTCCGGCGCTAGTGCCAATGGGAGCACTGGCTCTTCCGATTCAGACTTTCAACGCTTTTCGGAATTCAATTGAGAGGATGAAGGCTCATCAACCGACGGAGTAGTCTTGTGAAGTACTTCAGGTTAGGAATCTGAAGCAGCTGGAATGTCGCGGAAGCGGATGCTCCAAAATGTCACCGAGTGGAAGAAAGGAGACAACTTTTCGCCTTCAATATTTTTATTTGACGCTTCTAAAGCTAAACAGCTTGCAAGTACTGTACGTGCTTCTGCTCGATAAAAAAAAAGGAAAAGCTTGTGCAGTGACCCTTTCTTTAAACTATTCCTTTGCAAACAAAACCGGAGCATGGTAAACATCTCTTGGGAGAAAAAACTGGACGGTTAAATGGTAATTGGTGTTTGGGCACTTAGATGAACAGTTGCGTTAGCATTATTCCCAGCACAAGAAAAACGAAATCAATCCAAATTAAAAAAAAATATCGCCACGGGTGATGTGTTTAGAAAATGTCCACAAAACGTATAAACTAATAAATGCTCGGCTCACTACAAAAAAACTCAAAAAGAGAATCCAAGTCATACGACAGAAGAGAGAGTGTGTGTGTGTGTGCGTGTGTGTGCGTGCGTGCGTGCGTGTGCGTGTGTGTGTGTGTGTTGGGGGGGGGTGAATATGTGCCACTTGCTCCGCCTCATCATTCGCTGAGCTGATTTCTTGTTGACGCCCGCTTGACGGCCAGCGCGCTTTCGCCTGCTGTGTTCTGTGCTGCGCCCCAGGAAAACACCGCGAAGTGCCAAACGGAGGGATCTTCAAACACGTCTCGCATTGCCTTACGTCGCCGACGACTTAACAACCAGCGCCCCAAGTAACAATGGACTCGCATATGACACAACGATCGAGGGGTTCCCTTTCCGCGGTTCTCTCTTCTCCCTTCTCCTAAGCGCGCCTAGTGCACGGCGTAAACTACGAAATCTGCCTCTTCCTTTTGAATACCATTTGCAGAGCGAAGTCAATGGCTGGTGTCAACTGTGCGTACCTTTCCGCTGTTTTTTTTCTTTTGTTTTCGTCCCGTTTGGCGCGCTCTCACGAGGAAGCCTGCGGTGCGGCGACGGGGCCAGCGCTGGCAACGACCGGGACAACTCCCTTGCGCGTGACTCACGGCTCTCGACATGTGGGCGAACGGGATTCGGAGGCCGCCGCTCCGAGCAAGACGACTGCGAAAGAGGGCCACGCCGGCGGGGCCCGCTTCAATTATCCCGATTAATGGTGGGCCGTAATAGACGCCTCCGCCTACAGTCACACCGCGCTTTGCGGCCCAAGTCCGGCTGCACCGCCGGGAGTCCACGCGCCGGATTTCGTCGCCCTCGCGCCGCGTGCTCGCACCTTGCTTGGAGGCTGGAGCCCAGAGGGTTTCGAACTATACGGCCTCCGACCCGTCTCACTGGGCCCGTCAGGCCTCTGCGGCTCCAGCACTCGTTCCCCTGCACATCTCGAGCGCCAGGAATGTCTTGTGCCATAGTGCATAATTCTAGATCGCCCATTGTTCTTTTTCTTTTTTTTTATCATATATATACGCATAACGTTGTCTTCAAAACCCCCTCCTTTATCGTTCGATACTTTAATCAGTTATTTTAAGTGATGTACTGCTGCCTTCTGGTCAATCTTTTTTTTTTTTTTGTATGCAATGGTTAATTCGCTTTAGTCAATTACAGGTTAAGAAAAGTTCTTGAAAGAAAGGAAGGCTGAGGAGGAGGAAGCAGACAGAACACTGGGGAGAGGAGGAGGTTTCCTTCTCTCCTCCCCAGCGTTCTGTTTGCTTCCTCCTCCCCAGCCCTCCTTTCCCTCGAATACTTTTCTTAACCTGTAACTGACTATAGGCTGTGTTGCGATGTCAGTAAAATCTTGCGATCATGTTATAAAAATCGTAAAAGTGAAAACGCTCATACGAAGATTTTTGCTGGGTTCGTATTGAACTCAGTTATGTCGCAAAAACGCTGTGCCCTCTCAAGCATAAAAAAAATAATGCCAGCGCGTTTACAGAATACCGCCATTTCTAATCTCGCCATGGGACCATAGATGCGATATAAACAATTCACAGCTAAGGTATGCCACTGGTGGAACGGCGAGTTTCCAGAAGCAGCTTGGAGCATGAGGCACCTGCTTCTTTCTGACATACTTTCGCGCCGCCGTATACCACTTCAAGTTTCGAATAGTTTAATACCCCATTCGCACGGTCAGCATAAAGGTACCTTAACACGGGTCCCTTTGCAATCGGCGAATCAGCCCGCGCTCTTAGGTCGCGAGCATACGACACGTGCGGAGGACCCGGACTGATTCGTCGCCGACCATGACAGGTCACTTAGCTAAAGGATCCTTTAGGATTGTGTGAATACGGTATACGAGGCATGCTTTGTACCTTGTTTCCTCCATCAATCACACGTTTTTTTCTTTCTATAGCTGCAAATTTATTTTGTTTAAAATCATGTTCACAAACAGGGCACATCTTGGTGACTGCCACGCAGTCTGGTTACCACAGCTGCACAGAGTTGCACGCTGCAATGGGAAAGTCCATCGTGGGCGTTTAGCACGAACGCGTTGCGTTGTCGCGTTGCCAGTCTGCACGAAGTTGTAGGAGGAAACCGTTCATGCAACACGGTAAGAGCTAAGAAAACGTGTTTGTTGCTCTGCCTCGGTTTCCGTGAATTTGGACTTGGTTTGCTAGAGCTGTTGCACCTTCAAAACGTGTTACTTTACGATCGTTCGTAAGTTGACTTTGCACGTGCGCAATTTTCCACGCCTGCGTCAGGCCATATTTAACTTTGTCTAGAGATCCTTTGTCGAGCATGCCATGGGATGAACGACCGACCTTGACTCCTGGTATGTACAGGTGGTGGAAAGACGTCTGCTGCATATCCGCCAAAATGAAATGAGAAAAAGAGGATGCAAATTCCAGAAGGGGTAGAACAGGCGGGCTTTTATTCGTGGACATGGATCGCTTTCGCCTTTTTTGTGCACGATGTTGAACATTCTACCCCAGCGTATCCCTATCACAGAATCACTTTTTTTTTGCTCTTTTGATCATGTAGAAGGTTCTGAACTGAAAGCAATGGAGAATAACAGAAAGCCCCCTCAGTTTCTCAATGTAGAACCATCAATTTCGTGCGAGTAATAATAGATATCAAAGAAAGATAATTATTTCGACTCACAAACTGCGCTCGGATATCCCCATGCGACGTCACAGGCGAGAGATGAAAGAGGAAATTTTTTTCCATATTACTTTTTCCTTGCGTAGTATACCCGTAAGTGGTAACCAATCGTGTAACAGTGATTCCGTATCGGATTGGCTGACAGAATTCGATCATCAGCTGATCATATATTCCAGGTTTTCTTTCTTTCTTTTGTTATGGTAACAGGCGGAAGGTAAAGGAATCTATGTCACGGGCAAAAAATAAACACGAGCTGGTTCCGCAATTCGTTCCTAAATGCCAGTATAATTACGATCTACATTACCAGTGAAATGCAAGGTTCATTCTTATGGTCACCTTGCGTAGAACACAAGTCGATATTTGCCTCGTCAGTTCTTGTCCGTTTGTGTTTCGTCATGCTTTTAATGTTGCACACGCTATTGTGTCAAAAAATGCCATTTGTCGCGTTAAATTTTAGGTCTATCGCATAGATTTTGGATTGTCAACTTTTATATGGCAGTTGCACACTCCCCACGATAAAACCGTGCAATACACAAATGTTTGTAAATAATCTCCGAGCGCTGGCAAAAAGACAAGATAATGAAACACCATATAGGGTTTGGCTTGATTAAAGACACCGCACATCCAACAAAAAAAAAAAGAGAAAAGGGCGGAAAATTTTTATTTGTAGAAATATTCGCCGAATAAACCAAGAATTGACTTTATAAATAAACTCCGCAAAAATACGTCAAATTTGCAAATAAAAAAAAACGAAAACGCCAAACTTTACATATACATTGCAAGTTTCTCTTGTATCTAGTGCTTGGTACTTGTGCCACTCTTATCATATTCCATGTTTGGAATAGTAGTATTGATAAATAATATATATATATATATATATATATATATATATATATATATATATATATATATATATATATATATATATATATATATATATATATATATATGATAAGGTATCCTGGGTTCCAACAGACACGAGGCAGCCAGAAAGGAACTCGCAGCAGTTCTCGGGAAAATTCCACGGCGCCACCATCCCAACACATGAGCTGAACGGGCGACGACCACTTGAACTCTCGCGGACCGCGGGGCGTCCCTTGGCGCGAGCCGCAATCTGGATGAGCGACCCAC
Organism: Ixodes ricinus; assembly: GCA_037355805.1. Classification (NCBI taxonomy): domain Eukaryota; kingdom Metazoa; phylum Arthropoda; class Arachnida; order Ixodida; family Ixodidae; genus Ixodes; species Ixodes ricinus. Next base: position 160,878 of record JAZHYW010014730.1, read on the forward strand.
GCGTGCCGTCTCATCGAACCAAATTGCGGGTCGGCGGGCTCTGAACGGGCCGACCTTGAGAACGGCCGAAGAACGGCCAACGTTCGGACCAGGCATCGGGGCCGGGCGGACTTGGTCAAAAAGGCCGCCCGTGCCGAGCGACACGCCGCGGCATCTTGCGTACGCAGTCGTGCCGCAAGGCGCAGTACAAAAGGCCACCCCGAGCGCGGTCCGCCGCGGGAACGTCATCGCGAAGTGGGACCCCCGGGATCGTGGAATCTTTCGCGGTCTGAGTCCTCGTCGGGCCCCGGGGCTTCGTCCGGGATCGGCCTCCGAGCATCCGGTGTCGAGCGGCGCTCGAGACCCTCGGCGTGCCGGCTCCTTCTCCGAGACACCTGGACGGAACTCCTCCAGCCCCTCCCGAGCTTCCTGGCGCGGGACGACGGAACGCGAGCACGCGGACGTCGTGGCCGAGCGGGCCCTCGCCAAGGCGGATCCGCGGGCGAAAGAAGCGGCTCCCCTCATTGTCTCGCATCCTTCCTGTCGCGTAATGTGCCAGGAATTCGGACGGGGCGCAAAATCGCGGGCTCTTCGCGGCCGCTGGCCTTTCTTTGTTCGGCTCGCCCTTTCCCGGCTCCTTGTAATTGCCGGCGGCGCTGGCCGCCCGTGTGCTCCACGCACGGAGAAAGGACTCCCGCGTGATCAACAGTCGCTCTGCTAACCCACCCACCCATTTTCGGATGGTCCCGACTTCCGAGCGACATTCCGTAAGACTATTTTCCTTTTCCTGTTCTTTTAAGAAGGGCAAACGTAACCTTTTAGAAAAAGAGTGAAAATCGGTCGTCGCTCGTCCAACTGAACCGGAGCTCGTTGCAGCCAACTTAGGACATCCCGCGAAGGCAGTTATGTAGAGGAAATCACATTGCACCGTGCATTACGGTTGATAGGTTGCGATGCAGCAGTTCATGAGCTGGCACAGATAACTAGTCCCGGGGTGACACTTATACATTTCCTTACCTCTGTAACGATTGCTTGCCCCATATACCTCGATGAAACTTGCATCACTACTATGGAGGAAACGCAAGAGGTAACACCTCCATAATGTCGACGTTATGGTGTGTACTGTAGGTGTTTACGCCCTCGTGGACTGAGAAAGCACAATAACGATCGCTTCGATAAGTGAATGCATGATTATTGGTTCATTATTTATGGAATCTTTCCCACTGGTTGGAGCGACCCAACTGGCGTTTACAATCATGGAACACTTCTAGAATTTCTTTTGCACAGCTCAAGGTTCAGATTTGTTGCAACAGCGGGAAATACGTTCCATTTCTTCAAATGGTGTCCTCGCCGTAGCTGACAGCCTTTGCGGTGCCGCTAACCCGAAGGTCTTTAGCGTGCATCACGCACTATAGGCCAACTTGAGAGTATGTATAGACAAAATCAGCGAACCACGCCAAGGAAAATGAAGCACGCGTGCCAACTAAAGCGATACACTAACACCTTCGTAGTTCGAAGCGGTCCCTTCGAAGTGTGTGTCCAATTTAAGGCGGGTCCTCCCTGCCCGGCTCTCCACGCCTCTTCACGGCACTTCTTCGACGCTGCTACCCCGCCCCAATAGACACATGGTACATTGTTATCCCGTCTTGCCCCCGCAGAAGCGAAGCCAAACAGGACCCTTTTCAACGCTAGCATTTTAATCGAACTGCCCGACGATGCCCGAGCTGGGGCCCTAAACTCTTCAAACCAAAAGCTGGAGCCGAAAGTTCGCGGAGCGCGCCGACTGCACATCGGCGATAAAAGCGCGCGAAGCCATCGCCGCCAACCGGTGCGCCCCGTCAACTTCGGCCCCAACTTTGTGTTTGACGAGTTTAGAGGCCCTATACTCCGTTTCACTTGAAGTGTGACCGTAGCCGATGCTACGATCTTCGGGAGCCAAGCAAGCAGCGCCAAACCTGCATCGTCACGCTGCTCATCGCTTTTTTGTGCCTCTGCTATCAGCGGCCAAACTAATCGCGGACAGTGAATGCCGCCGCCTTCCCGTGCTCTTTTCTCCGTTTAATTATTTGGCTCCATCCCAGCGTCGCCTGCGGTCGAACCGAACGTGAAACGGAGCATTCTGGCCGTCGGCCCGTCGAGCCAACGGGTCGTCCAGCTCATCTTCTTCTTTGTAACAATATGCTATCATGATTTAAATATATTTAATGTTATATAATGATTATGTGATGTACTGATTTCCTCACCTCTCGTGCTATGTCCGCACTGGCCCTAAAGGTGTCATAAGTGATACCTAATGATTATATTTTATCCTCTTAAATAAAGAAACCGGAGGACTATGAACCGTACAGCGACTCGTACAACTTCTAACATTGAGGGAACGGTCAAACAGCCTTCGATGCTTGCAGGACAGAGCGCTGGCACGCCCTCGGCTAGCAGTTGGGTATTATGCCTTAATCAAATCAAAATAAGTACTTTTTTTTTTTTACCTTGACGACGGCGATTTTGCGATTTTCGCGCCGTTCTTTCGGTATGAAATCGACAGCACTCAACAGACTCCAAACACAATAACTGGTCGCGCTTCGCTGCCTCCGCCGCCGCCAGCTGCGACACTCTTGGAATGCGGACATTAAAAGCGTCTCGAATGCATTACACGTTTTCTTTTGCCAGGGCTCGGGTCTGAGGTAACCGACTAGTAGACCATAATCATTGCCTCCGTTATCACTCGGGGCATTCGGATGACGTATCAAGGAAGTGAGCGGAGGGATACTAATTTTAGGTTGGGAGGGGGAGGGGAGGGGGGTGGAGAAGATGGATAGTAACTTTATGGTCGGGCAAGCAGCCAGATTACTCGTCCTCGGCTGGCCGCATAATTGTGCAGGTGCGGGTCGTGGGATGCGTGGGCCCCTCCTGAATCACGCGCGGGGCAAGTTTCTCTTTTTCTTTTCTTTTCTCTTTCAGACTTTCATTTCGAAATCCCTGGACACGCAGACGGGTCTGCCTGTTTCTAATGGACTACTTTCACTCGCGACGACGTGTGTGCATTTCCAGGAATCTCTTGTCCTTGTTGCGGACGCTACCGGTTCGGAAGGTAAAGTTCAATACACACAGAAACACTGGGAGTCGGAAATATCCGGAGCAACACTGCCGCCGAGTCGAGGAGGACGAAGACGTTTGGACGGCGGCAATAGTTTTGGTTTCGTATGACCGAACAGAAGCGACACGCGAAATTATTTCGTACATACAGGCGGCACATGGGATAGATACAACCTATCTAACGGTAGTTAGGTAGCAGAAATATTATATAAAAACAAAAAAACAAAAACAAATCAGACTTCGTATCATCTGGCAGCACCTTCTTAAAGATTAATTTTTGCTGCGTGCATTTATATTGACTTTAAACAAACAAAACTGATTTTATGCTGCTTAAATACCAATAATAGTAAAAAAAAATAACGTTTTACTCTGAGATCGATTGTTCACTCTAAAAAAAGCCCGTGCGTCTACTTTCCCGCACAACACTAGGAGAGCCAGTCACCGCAACTTACGGAGGCAGCTCAGCGAATGACGATGCCGAAACATGTTTTTACACCAAAAAACGCAGTCTGAGTTGTGACATTAAGCAATGCAAGCGTGACGTTTTGCATTGCTTAATATCCCAACTCAGACTGCGTTTTTTGGTCTCAACATCTGTTTCGGCATCGTCATTCGCTGAGCTGCCTCCGTAAGTTGCGGTGATTGGCTCTCTGAGTGTTGTGCGGGAAAGTAGACGCATGGGCTTTTTTCAGAGTTACGTCATGTATCGTGAATTTTGACATCCTTTTTTTATTACACCAATCAAACTTTTTATACTGGATTAATTGACTGATGGAATCGTTTATCTTGTATTTAGTTAGTGTTCAGAAAGGAGTGAGACATGGTATTGAACGCCTAGAGACAAATTTGTTTGCTTGATTAAATGTATAGTAATGAACTGACTACGAAACAGCTCGCTTATACATTTTAACATAGCTCCAATATAATAATCGGTACGATTTTGATTAAAAAAAGAATAATTATCTCTTTTAGCTCTGCTTTTAGCTCACTAATAAACATAGCCTTCTGTTCTTAACAAAGTGGACCCCACCTTATTTTTTTTCCTCCACAGTAAAAAGAGTTATGTTCGCAACCGAACGACACCTAAAACTATTTCAGTTGAAACATCTATATTTTTAATTTAGGGACATATTTCCGCAGATTAAATATTTCTGTGTTCCCAAATGCACACGCAAGAATTACATACACGTTGAAGTATTGTCAAGATCACGAATTTTTGAAAACAAATTTTTGAAAAACAAATTTTCAAATGTGTTTTGAAAGACACTTTTTTTAATGTTAATTCCAAATGAAACGTGTACTGAATTTAATATACACGAGCGTGATTTCAAGCCTCACGTAACTTTTTAGATATTTTTTTAAATTCTGATGATGGCTTAGGTAACTTAACTTCCGCTTAAAAGCTAACAGGGGATTCAGCGATATAGCTGGCTTTAAAATAAAAGAGAGCTCACGAATGGGAAAAGAAAGAAACTGGGCAAATTCCTTGACTAGCTTGCAAACTGTTCACCACCGAACAATTGGCTGGTGTAATGACTGTTCTAAATTTGATCATTTTCCTGTAAGTGCCTGTGCTTGAATTTTGATCGCGTGCTCGCGCTTGAAATCGCGAGTTCGTGTGTCTCTCTTATCCGTTACGTCACAAACGATAATAATGATAGCTAGAGAAGCGTCTCCTGAAGTTCGCGCACGCACCTAACATAAGGCGGGGACGAAATGAAGTTTGATACGCTATCTGTCCCATTTGTTTCTGTTTCTCCTGCTGCAGTAGGACTTTTCCACCCCAGTCACAGGGTCTCCCATCATTGCTGACCTAGCTTAGAGTTCCGTGTGATGTGGTCGTGGTTTTCAGCGATAAATAGGATTTCTTTCACCATGCACAACGTATTGAAAGTACAGCGAAGCTATCAGGGTTGAAGAATCCTACGCGTATTTCGGCAAAAAAACAAGCTGCGGGATGGTGACCCCTAATGGGTCACCATTAGGGGTCACTGTGGACACATGCGCAGCGGCTGATATACCGCACAGCAGAGCAACAGCGCATGCTCAGATGGCGTTCCACAGCCCAGCAGACAAAGATGGCAGCGCGCAGTTACAAACATGAATCGCAGCTTGTGTCCCAAGCGATTTCGGTCGCTCCGTTTTTGCAAGCCTGTTGAGCTTGCTTACGTCACCAGTGCTGGAAAGCATAAATTCTACACGGACAACAAAGTAGGGGTTTAGCGAGGGCCTTCGGCTGAACGACTTAACGTCTTAGGGGAGAGAGGTTGGTTTGCGCGAGTATTCGAAAACTTTGAACATATCTCGCGCTTCTTGGTTCTTTTGGCATTCACCTGGAGGATGGGTGGTTGAAAGTTTCATTGACGTTTCAATCACCGGTGTTAGGGTGGACTTTGTTCATTATATTTATGAAATAGAAGCTTGCTGGGACGTCAAAGACAGGAGCCCCGCATGGTGGCGTTTCCCAAAAAAGGGTCTATTAGGTCCTATGCTAAGAAATGAATTTGGGTTATATTCGTCTCCGCGGACATTCTAGTACCCTACACGTGAAGCACGGTTCTTTGGGCCAACATGTGGCTTTTATCTGGCAATTTAGGACCTTAAAGGGGCGGGGGGGGGGGGGGGTGCAACGATTTCCAGAGTTCGGTCACAAATTTGTGGAAGTTGCCCTCTGACATTTCTGAAGTAACGAACAGAAACCCGATTTCGCCTGCGTGTCCTAGTTGTGTTAAAAAATAAATAAAGGATAAATATTGGCATTTTTGGCACACCTCATCTCACTCCCAGTCTTCAGGGTCACACCTGGTCGGACTCCTAGTGACGTAATTCGGGGTGCCGTGTAGGTTCCCGCGTGCTCTCTCGGAGGACGCTTCCTCTCCCTCTCTCTGCTCACATTAGCCGGCGTTGTGCTGCAGCTTAGAGCCGAGCGAGGTCACGTAAGCTTCTCGCCGTAGTTCCTTCGGCTGCCACTCGCAGCTGCAGGTGGGGGAAAAAGCTCGACTTTTGCTTTGAGATTATGCAGCGGAATCGCGACATTTCTTAATGAAGGAGATGTTTTCTCTATCCTCCGGGACACTATAAACAACGTAAAAATGACGAGATGCAAATTCTTTAATCTTAAAATAGTTGCCCTCCCCTTTACAAAGCCCGAAAAAGCCAAGGTAGAGCAAAACTTCACCTTCTTTAGCTAGAGCCTGGGTACCTTCAACCCCCCCCCCCCCCCCCCGCCCATTTCGATCTGGATGAGCATCGTGCCGGCGTGCGGTTGTGTAGCACTACAGCGTGGTGCACGTTAAAGACCCCAGGCTAGCAGTGGTACTGCACTGGCTCAATTTCTCACCTAAAGCGTAAACCAGTGCCGCTGCGCCTCAAAGGCGAACCGACCTTACTCTGTCTGACCACGAATGTAACATTTCTTCTTTTATTTTTCGTTGGGTACTTTTGCCCTAATTCATAAAACAAGTGCCATAGTTAGGATTCATTGCTGATAGCTTGGCTTTCATCTGGGATCTTTGGGCCTAAATCGCCGAGCAAGTGCCATTGTTAAGGCCCGTTCACACATGTTGCAAACTGAGTAGGACCGGCTAAACAAGGCAGGCTTTTAAGCTTCTTGCGACTGCTTAGGACCAGCTCCGCAGCAGCGCATCCGGACCTAAGCCGTCCCAAGAGGCTTAAAAACCGGATTTGTCTCAGTCGGTCCTGCTCGGTTGCAACCGAGTACGACCGAGAGAGGCGAGACTTGTTGAAACCTCTTAAATTTCTTAGGACGAGAGAACACACTGGCACGCTGGCGCCATCTATGCGGTGACCCTGTAACTGCATTTCACAAGAGCGAAGGTTTTGCGGGATTTCCGATGGTTAAATGTGTGAATACCTATAAGAAAGACTCGTTTATAACGTTGACAAAGTTTTTCGAGCCAAGAAAGAAAAGGATATTGCGCTAGAGAAATAGAAAATATGCCGGACCGCCATGTTTACACTGCTACCCAATAGATGGCGCCAGTGTGTCATCTCGTTGGCTAGGTGGCGTAAGCTACCGCCCGATCCAAAGGGCTCAGCCGTATTCATCCATCCATCCATCCGTTGTAGGAGGTTTTAAGGCTCCCAGTTTTAAGAGGTCGGAAGAGTGTGAACGGGCCTTTAGGCTTCACTATTGGTAGCTTGTCTGTCATCTAACATATTTGGGCCTAAATCGCCAAACACGCGCCAGAGTTAGGCTTCACTTTTGGTTGTTCCGTTAGCAAATTTGGCCATACACGGTCAACGAAGTGCCCGATTTATGCTTCATTGCTGATTATTTGGTTTATACGTGGAACTTTTGGCTCAAGTGTGGAACTTCAGCAATTACGTGGCGAGTCAGAGAAAAGCCATAAAAACGCCAAGGAAAAGTACTCTGGAACTAAGTAACGCCTTCCAACAAAACCATTATGCCAAAGCTAGGCCCCCGGACTGCTAAGCTTATGCCAAGCTAGGCGCTTCTCTGGCGTGCTACCTGAGTTCTAGCAGCATCCTCTGGACGTTTGGTTGTGGTCGTCCTAGGTTCTTGCCAGGAACCTTCTATAGACAATTGGCCGCGGATATCTTATTACCCGCCGCATTCTACTCCTATCCATGCAACTTTCCTTCATCTGGAAACCGAGTTGTTGTAGGCCTATGGTCATTGTTAAGTATGTATAAATCCTGTTATTTAATTAATGTTTCTTTTTGTAAGTAAGTTGATCTTTTTGTAGTTGCGTCGGCATTGTTTTTTTAATGTTTCTATGTTGGTGTCGGCGTTTTGGAGGAACATTTTCGGGGGCATAGCGGCCGGGAAGTGGGAGCGCTTCCCCCGCGGTCGTTAAGAAACGTCTCGGGTTTCGGGAGGCTGCACGGACAGATCCTTGGGAGAGCCCGCGCTTGGAGCCGCTTGTGGCTTTCAACCGAGTGTGTCTGTGTATAGAGGGTTTTGCCGCTTAGTGTCAAATTGTCGCTTTTTACCCGATGTAATAATTTAGCTGTTGGTGCCAGCCAGACTGGGAAAAATTCTGGCAATGACGTTAGAGGGAATCTGGTTTTGGCGGTTGGAGCGCCAGGCTGACAGCTCGCCGGCCATTGGGTAACAGTGTACCACGTGGGAGCGGTGGAATTTAAAAGAAATGGCCGGTCCCTGAGGGGAAATGAGGCCTCTACGAGTCCACAAAAAGCGTGTCGACAGGATTCTCGGGATTGGATTCGATTCGATTTTGGGAGACTGGGGACAAAGGTATGGGGTTTAATTTTGGGATTTTAAGTCACTGTTGAGTTCAAGTTGTTTTGTTTCGTAATAAAACTAGCCACACTGGTCACTGTAAAGCCAACCAACGTCGTATTGTGTTCAGCGAGATCGAACAGCTTTTTTTTTTATCAACTTTCTGGGGTACTGTCATTGGGCGAGCACCATCCGGACCAGGACTCCACCCCCTACCTCGAGGAAGTTGACTGTCATCATAATTAAGCTCCCTCACCATAGAATGTTGCTAGCAGGCTGTTACATGTTCTGTAGGCCTAGGATGTATATAGATGTCTGCGGCCAATTGTCTTTGATGGGCTTGTAGGAAGACGTTAGGAAAGTATTAGCGGTCATGGCGGTCCTAGTTAGATGCTATACACCTTCTAGGCACACACGGCCATAAAACGTCGCTAGGGTGTAAGTTTCTTCAAGGGCTATGTCCCACTGGAATATTTGTGTCTAGGCAATTTTCTTCCCAACGCCGACGTCTATCACCTTACCATTCGAAAACCTACCCAATATGATAAGACTTGTTCGGTCCTGCCTCAAAATACGTAAAAGTTTCACCCGCGATCTTGTTTTTTACTCGCCGAGTGACTCGGTTGCCTCGCGTTTATCTCACATAGAGGGATTTATTCCAACTGAACTACCTCCCTCTAGACGTGCTAGGGGTCTGGTTTTCGGCATTTATTTGTGAAAGTTTTAGTGCACTAAATTTACGTTTCTTTTCACAATATAAAATCGGCATTTATCGGAATATATATTTTACGAACGCGTCTTGAGCACAATAGACCCTTTTCAAAAGTCCGCGCCAACGCCTCTCCGCCATTGCTTGCTCACATACTCTGAGCATGTATTGGACACGAGGGTGACTTCAGCGTTCGGCGTGAACTCGGCTCAGATCGTATTGATAACGACCGCTGACGTCAACATTCGGCGAGGACTCGGAGCCAATCACGCTTTTCGTAAGCAAGCAATGGTGACCAACAATGTTGCCGATGGACTTTTGAAAAGGGTCTATTATATTTAGGGTCCGGAGTTTTCGGTTTTACCGATGAAAACCGATAAAACTACGCCGAATCCATTTTCGGAAATTCGGTTTTAACCGGAAGAGGTCAGTTTTTAGGTTCGGCGTTTTCGGTTCAAACCGATAAAGACCGATAAAAGTACGCCGAATCCATTTTCTAAAATTCTGTTTTCACCGAAAATGGTCAGTTTTAAAGAGCACGCGTCGAGAAGGGCGGGGGGATCGTGAGGAGGAGGAGAAAGAGGGCGTGCAAGGCTCGACATTGTGTGACCTCTTCGTGATTGCCCTCTTCCAACGTTCAACATGCAACAAAAGAGGTCTTGGGTTGTCCTTCGCGGGACATATGTGTCCTTTCTGTGATCGGGCTTAATGTGTCAAACTCCAGGTCCTAAAAAAAAAAAAGTTGGGGTGTGGGTTAGTATAAGGTTTTTCGCTTCATGCTAGATCTGCAGCCAGAGTTTCGTGAGTACACGAAATATGTTGTGCTTCAAAACTTCGCACCGTGTGTCTTTTGGCAGGTCACATTTGGTTGGTTGGCCAATTTTGGCTCAGGCAGCGCTTCATCTCCTCAGCCTGCCAGTGTCAAGTGTTAACGTTGGGACGGCATTCTCGAAGCCAGGGGTCATTAACAGGAAAGAATGAGCATGGATCAACGAGGAGAACCTGGAAAAGTACATGTGTGTTTACTATAATAAGATCACGCTAATCCTGATGTACAGAAGGTGAAGTTCCATGTTTTTTGGGCACTGAATTGTTTGTTCTTTTTTTTTACAGTTGCACACAATTGCCAATTAAAGTGTCGATGTTGTTTTTTTCTCATGTATCTGTGCCGTTATTCTTTGAGCGATTACAAACATCAGAGCTACAAGGAACATCTGATCTGGTGTCCGATGGTGTTTCTTTCATATTCACCGAAAAAAAAAACGGTAAACGTTTGTGGGCATAAATATACACCGAAAAAAAAACAAAAATTGAATTTTAAAATAAATGTCGAATTTTTGAAAAAAATAAGAACCGAAAACGCGGAACCCTAATTATATCGCATCTCCGATAATGAAGACAGCGTTACCAGAATTAGTGCTTCTATTACTCTAAATTATGCACAATTAGTACAGGTAGTAAATCATTATCAAACGCCGAGCAGTATCGCAGTCTTTACGTTAACACTGAGGAGCGGAAGCCTTACATACGGAGTAATTTAGCAGGAACGTTTCTCAGATACTTTGCTCACAGTGGGTCGTCTGGCCCGTACTAAATAAGTTATAGGAACACTCGCACTCTCACACTCTTCTCCAGATGGCTTCTTCGTTGGTCAAGTGTTGTGCACCTGTTGGTATACAAAAGGATGCGCGTATTCAAACAAAGCTACGGTGTGCTTAGTTGTGCGCCAACGGCGTAACAGGTTAGGAAAGTGTAGAGAGCTAAAATAAACACCACAAAACGTTCGGGTTGTTAATTAACGACCGCCGAGACATGCTTCCATGAAAAATCCAGAATCATTAGGAGGGGTGAGTGAGTCATGCCTTGATTTCACACGCGGTCGCTCAGCTCTTGAAGGAAGTGCAAGACACACTGCAATCCAGCTTCCCGCTTCCCTGTACGGCAGAATAAGCGGTAAGAGGTTTTGTGTTCGTAAATGAGCGGAGCGTGTTTTCTTCTTTTTTTTTCTTTTGCATTTGTTTCTTGGGAGGAGTGTCCTCAGCAATCTGGTCACTAATAATTTCGTTTCACCAGGACTTCGCAAAAAAGCAAACGTTCCTCTGGAGCAAATCCGAGCGACAAAGGTGAAGCACGTGACAGTCCTTTCCAAAGGTACAGGAGCTAGAGCGCAACCAACCAGTTGGAGAAGATCAAAATTCGTACAAAAGCGCCTTTCCTCTGGCTCCCGCCCGTGGCTTTGCCAGCACTGCGCGACACTATACTTCGTTTCAGCTTGGGTCCAGACGCAGCCGATGCTACAAGCACGAGCGTGTGGCCCTGAACAGTGCCTGTACTGCACGAGCGCGCGTGCTTGGCAGGGACGCTGGAAGCCCGGAGCTCGCGCTTGTAGCATCGGCTGCGTCTGGACCCAAGCTGAAACGAAGTATAGTGAGATAGAGCATACAGCAGCTCAACACTCGGACGTCGCGCCACCGCGGTGGCACTTGCGTCTGCTCAGCTCCCGCGCAGTGCCCACACCTGGCGTGGGCAAACGTGGGCTTGTTTGTAAGCTGCAGCGTGTTGGCGTATCCGACGTGCTGATTGGTTCACTGGGGACCGTAGCCTTCGCTGTTTGCCAAGTTACGGCAAGACGGAGTATAGTTGGAAGCCGGTAGAAAGGGCCGTTTGTTCATGATTCAATTGCTCAAGGCCCTTAGAGAAAAGTGGCTATTTTGCCGATCCCGTGAATCGTGGAACCGATTCGTCTGATCCATTAGCACGCGTGGATGCGGCGCCAACCGAGCCAGGGGGACGGGCAGGCACCTGTCCCGAGTTGTCGTCCTCCGTGACCTGGAAAGTGGCACCCTCCGCGTCAAGGCTGCTCGAGGGACATCCCTGCGGCAGTCGGAACCTTCGCCCGGTTTCCCCGGCGCTCTCGACTTGCTCGCAATGGCTTTCTCGAGCGAAATCATTGTTTTCGCCGGCTACAGTGGTATCGGAGTCGTTTGATAGGGGACGAGCTCTCGTTAATGTGTCTGGGCTGCCGGGGCGGTGCTCGATGCGTGCAGCGGGCAAATTTCGTGCCAGGGGAAACGCGCTCGCGACCAGTGTCACTCGGTCGCGGGACATTAAGGAGGAAGAGAACGCCGGGATGGTCTGCCTGATTGCTGCTTGCCTGCGACCACGTGGAGACGAATTATCTCGGAACAAGGTGCTTATAGCTTGTCATAAGCGGTGTCTGATTACACGTTGTGAAATCGGGAAACTTTCAGTTCGGTGCCAAAGCCGCAGGAAATTCGAAACACGTGATCCGTATATTATTATTGGGATGTGTCAAAGCACAAAGAAAACCCCGATGACTGAACTTCGGCGCATTTTCCCTTATGTGCATCAACAATGGGCAAACAAACCGATCGATGCCAGCGCATTTCCGCTATTAATTTATTTATGTATTCATTCATTCACTACCCGCAGCGTTTTCGGGACTACAACCAAGGGGGGGGGGAAGCTACACACAAAAATAATAATAATAATTTTGAAGAGATAAACGCGAACAATAGGCAACAGACGGCAATTAGTTTTTGTATTTTTGTTTCGTTTATCAAACTCACACATTATTATGAAAGGGAAACTGACAGGGTATTCATGCTCGCCGAGGTTTCTATCTGAACATGAAGTATAAACGTCCAACTTCCCAGAATATAATTTGTGGCTCGAAATTCGTTTTCTTTCCGCCCGAAAATAGCCCGTCGAAAATTGGCCTGTTTCAGTCGAGCTCACTCTTTTTTTTTATGGTCACGTGGCGTTTAAACGTATTAAATATGTTCCAAGTTGTGGGTCATCTAAGGCACATACTCAATATTAAAAATAGAAAAGGATATGAACCCTAATTTTGTGGCCTCCGAAAATGTGCAAATACGTTGACCGAGAGAAAAAAAATACTGTTGCTCAGATCACAGGAAGTACATGTACGCGTCATTCTCAATATGGCGACATACCGCGGGCTGGACGACGCAATGGCAGCGCACGACCAATTAACCAACGTTGCCACGGACTTGGGGTCGCTACTCCGGAACTGTCGTTCGTGGTAGTAACCAATGGATCTTCAAGCTCAGAACATCGAGCGGAAAGGATATAAGTGCAAAACAATCGCGCGACAAATGGTTTCACGCAAATTCTTCGTCGTCCTCGTTTGCTTCACAAGCCGGAAAAGAGGAGAAAAAAAATTCGGTCGGGTGTAGCCACGTGATTTCCGGCCATGAGCTTCCGTGCTCGTGTTTCCGTTTCGGCTTCGAGCAGTTGAGGTTTTTGGCTTTATTAAAAATATACATGGCTCTGCAGCAAAATATTAATTGGGTAGTCTCCTGACACAATACTAAATCGTCTGGCAAAAAAGATAATTTTGGGGGTTGTTAGTGTTCCTTTCAGATATGAACCCAAGTAGCACAATACCCTGGCTCTAGCTCGCGCCAGGTTGGGCAGCCAAGGAAATTTTCCTTGGGCCATGCTTGTTTTGCACCAAGGCTTCAGCTAGAGCCAACCTGGCATGCCAAGATTGGCAGTAAGCTGCAATTCCCCGTCTAGCCAATCTGGGCTCCATCCTGTAAATACAGCCTGGGCCAGGGTGGCTGCTTCCGAGTCAGCCAATCCCGACGTAGCACGAGAATGTTCTGAGAACATTCCGGGGATGTTCAAAAGTACATAAGCTTCTACTATTACGGTTTGCTTCGGAGCACCAATGAGCCGTACTACATATGGATATGATAAATATCCTTACAGGGCGATCAATAGCTTTTAATCAAACATGTGTCTAGAAGGCGCAGGCACAAGATTCCCGCTTTCCTAGCGCACCAGCCTGAGCATGTACTAACTGTACTCCTACCTGTCAACTTCTTTGATTCAACATGTACCGCACACATAACCGATTACTCACTCCGAGCTTAAGAACAGATAGACATGGCATCCCACACGTAACTGCAGGATATACCTTTTCGTTTTAAAGTAATAACCCACCCACATGCTAAAAATCGGGTCTATTCGAAACTGCACCTCTACATACCCAGTGAGTGGCAAGTTCGTTATCCAGTTTTGAAAACAATTGCTTTTCTTCTACACCTTATATCACATTCCTCGGTAGACTCGTATAAGATAAAACTGATCTCTTATGCTAGGTTTCCAAAAACTCCCTTAAATTTGCAAATTTTTGGCACAAAGTGGCATATAGTGGATGGTCCCAAGTAGCGCAATACCCTGGCTCTAGCTCGCGCCAGGTTGGGCAGCCAAGGAAACTTTCCTTGGGCCATGCTTGTTTTGCACCAAGGCTTCAGCTAGAGCCAACCTGGCATGCCAAGATTGGCAGTAAGCTGCAATTCCCCGTCTAGCCAATCTGGGCTCCATCCTGTAAATACAGCCTGGGCCAGGGTGGCTGTTTCCGGGTCAGCCAATCCTGGATATACAGGGTAAATACAGCCCAGGCCACGTGGCTGCTTCCGGGTCAGCCAATCCCGACGTAGCACGAGAATGTTCCGAGAACATTCCGGGGATGTTCAAAAGTACATAAGCTACTACTATTACGGTTTTGCTTCGAAGCACCAATGAGCCGTACTACATATATGGATATGGTAAAGATCCTCACAGGGCGATCAATAGCTTTTAATCAAACATGTGTCTAGAAGGCGCAGGCAACAGATTCCCGCTTTCCCAGCGCACCAGCCTGAGCATGTACTAACTGTACTCCTACCTGTCAACTTCTTTGATTTAACATGTACCGCACACATAACCGATTACTCACTCCGAGCTTAAGAACAGATCGACATGGCATCCCACACGCAACTGCAGGATATACCTTTTCGTTTTAAAGTAATAACCCACCCACATGCTAAAAATCGGGTCTATTCGAAACTGCACCTCTAGTGAGTGGCAAGTTCGTTATCAAGTTTTGAAAACCATTGCTTTTCTTCTACACCTTATATCACATTCCTCGGTAGACTCATATAAGATAAAACTGATCTCTTATGCTAAGTTTCCAGAAACTCGCTTTAATTTGCAAATTTTTGGCACAAAGTGGCATATAGTGGATGGTGTTTTTCGAACCACAGATTACGTGAGAGCTCCGTAAAGTTGGCTTCACCTGCGAAAATTCTAGGAATGTTCGCAAGCGACGTTCGAAGAATGTTGCTGCTACATGAATGTTCGAAGGCAAATGTTCCGAGAACATAGTGCATACGAATGTTCGCCAACGAATCTTCCTAGAATGTTGAGAAGCTTACCTAAGAGGGAATGTTTGCATAAGAACGTTCCTAGAACGTTCTGAATGGCGTTTTAACGTTCCTTCAACATTCAGAACAGCCAGGGAATGTTCGCTCGACATTGGCTCTGGCTATATGGGTAAAAAGAACTCGGATCAGGGTGGCTCTTCACGGGCGAGCCAGTTTTGGTGATGATAATGTTGCAGTATGTGTTTTTCTACTTTTCTTTGAAGGAACAAATATGCGGTCTGGCAACATGGCCGAACGCTGGCTGTTTCTTGTATTGGTTGGGCCAGGGAATCTCAGTGAATCCCCAGGGAAGCACACATCCTGGCAGTGGCCGGTCTATCTCAGCCGGCCCTGGCCGGGAAAATGCGAGCTCCAGCCAAGGAAACGCGCTTCCTGGCAGTGGTCTGTCTATATCGGCCGGCCCTGGCCGGGAAAATGCGAGCTCCAGCCAAGGAAACGCACTTCCTGGCAGTGGTCTGTCTATATCGGCCGGCCCTGGCCGGGAAAATGCGAGCTCCAGCCAAGGAAACGCACTTCCTGGCAGTGGTCTGTCTATATCGGCCGGCCCTGGCCGGGAAAATGCGAGCTCCAGCCAAGGAAACACACTTCCTGGCAGTGGTCTGTCTATATCGGCCGGCCCTGGCCGGAAAATGCGAGCTCCAGCCAAGGAAACGCACTTCCTGGCAGTGGTCTGTCTATATCGGCCGGCCCTGGCCGGGAAAATGCGAGCTCCAGCCAAGGAAGCCCTTCCCTGGCTGTAGCATGGAAACCTTGGGCCAGGAAATACAATGAAGTGCCGGGCTGGCGGACGATCGTATTCCTTGGGCGATGCTGGGCCCGCTTACTACAATCAAGCGCCAATATTGGCCCAAGCTGGCCCAAGAAAGTGTGCTGCCTGGGAACATAGAAAAAAAAACAGTTTCTAAGTCGAAATGAAACAGAAAATGTTAGAAAAGGTACATTCGTGAAGAGTAAACACATTCACACGACACAAACATACAAACATACATGCACGAAAGCACGCACGCACGCGCACACAACACTAGTCGCAAAACCAGTATACTTCGTTTCACCTTAAAGGATAACTCAAGTCATAAGTCGAACCAAAGTACCAATTAATCACTAATATAGATTTACGGAGAGTGAATACGAGCACTGCCACAATATAAAAGTGATGGGAACCCGTGATCCACTCTCAAACTAATATTAAAAATGCTACCACAGGCTTCTCAACAGGCATTCAGAGGGTTGGCTGTTTATCAAGCAACCTTGTGCCCTGATGTCATATTGTTCTACTCAAAGAGGTTACTTGTTTAATCTGCCACTTCTTTCGTCATTTTTTTTTCAGTCGTTTCAGCGGGCGATTTTTGATTGTTATGTTATGTTTTGAACGGCCGTATATTTGTAAGTGCTCCTCGGCGATCGCGCACGAATATTATTGACTCCCTGCTCGCTCAAGCGCGTCGTGGTGCCGAAGATGGCATTCACTGGCGGTCATCCGTTCCTGGTCAGCGGGAGCTTACGATTAGCTTCCCCAACGCATCTGCAACGTGCATTGCACACCACAAAGATTGCAGTCCTTCTCAAACGGTAAATGGAGACTCGTTCTGAGCACTGTTGGACAAGATACCCAACAAAGGTATTTCAGAGAAGTTACTAAATATCTGCTTCAAAACGTATCTAAAGTACTACTCAAGCTACTTTCCCTGAAAAATATCTTGAGTAGAGTACAAATACATAGAAATGTAATTTAATTACTTTTGAAGAAACTTCTGCGTTGAGTAATATCGACGCAGTGACGTCAGCGTGCCATATTTGGAAGCGACAGAAGTAAACAAAATCGCAGTGCTCTTCTATGCAGTCCCAGTACAATGAGTAGTATCAAACTGGTGAATGTTACAAAAAGAAGAAAATCACACCTTTGGCGGCATTGTGCGCACTTTGTACACATTGTTTTACTAAGCGTCGAAGTCGATCTATAGCCAGTGTTCACGTTAAATAAATTCGCCAGTAGATTACTCAAACGCTGCATTCTGACTGAACTTTAAAAAGAATCCCATCAATCTTTCTCATGTTTGTTTATGTCATTATTAAAGCAATAGCTTTACGGGCGACGCTTTGCAGAGATTTCGAGCTCGTGGGCTGTCGTCGCGCCGCTGTGGAAAACCCTTCTCTCCGCTCTTGGCGAGGCCAGGGAAGTCGGGTTTTCCCGTCGGCCGCGCGGCGCGGAGAGAGAAGAGCGGGGAGCCTCGGCAGCCCGCCAGTAACAACGCGACGAAGAGAGAGTCTCCCTAGCGTCTGCTTCAAACACTTGTTTTCAAACATTGCTCGCGTTATGCGAAATCCCACTTTGCTACGCGTAATGTTGGATGGTTTTATAAACTTCCACCGCGCTTACCCACTTCACGGATCACTGAGCACTGGAGTCGGTCGTCACCAGACTTGTGCCTATCTCAAATACTCTACTCAAGATACTGTATTTCAAATACTTTTTGAAGTATCTTAGTATCTTGCAAATACTTTTGATCAAGAGTATTTGATACTCTATTTTAATTACATTTCTGAGTATCTTGTACTCACTATCTCAAATACATTTTTTTTACATTCCGCCATTTTCCGAGTTTTTCGGTATGAAGTGGCGTGGGCGTGGGACGAGCAATCTTGAAAATTCTTTGGCGCAAACCAAACCCTCGTTCTAGCTCCAATTAGCTACGATGACTTAGATTGAGCTCGTGAAAACATCGCTTTTGTGCCGATTGTGACTTATATTTCACACGAAAGTTCGTACAATAAAGGTTTTCCACTCGCCTTCCGAAAGGCACTTTTTTTTTTCGTAAAGTTTTCCCCAAAACAAATTCTCAAAGAAAAGGGCTGTTTTTATGGACGTAAAGGCCACACTAAGGCGCAACGCAGAACGGGAAACGACCCACGACAACAATCCAGACTTCAGTGTTAAGAAAATAACAAGTAGAAGAAAACGAAAAATAAACACAAAAAGAAAAGGTTTTTTTTTTGCTTGTATATTTGATCTCGCTACGCAAAACGTCAAGGTTTCTTTTTTTCTTTTCTTTTTGTCGTCAATCCGACACTTATTGCTTTCACGAACACTGTCTGTAAGCGAACATTGATAAGCAGAGAACAGGACAGGAAACTAACTACGAGTAGGATGACCTCTCAAAATGCCAACAAAGCGTCTCCCATGTTGAGTGCCTTTCTGAACGCAACCTAATAGAAGAAGGTGCGACGAGTGCTATGGCTATTATGTAGGCTCTGTTTGTTATCCATTCAGTCATTTCCGTATCCTAAGTTTGTTTATAGTGAACTCTCCATATAGGGAATATGGATTGTAGTCAAACGATGCGCCTAAGGTCCGCCGCAGGACCAATTCAGCGATGTCACTATTCGCAACTTTCAGCGATGGTGGAACCGCGGTATGAGAATCGCACTCCCTAGCTCCTGGATGATCGGCTTCACAAGAAATGTGCTTGCCTACACCTTCCAGGCGGAAAAACATAAACTAAGGCTGCTCGTATAAAGCAAAACTAGAATTAATTACGCGTCGCAAACCCCGCCTCTCACTGATGTTCTACGACGATCATCCAGATGACAGCCATTTTGATAGGCACCAGCGCGCCCCTCATAAGTCCTTAAAAATGCGAATAGCTAAAGCGACCTCTTTTTTTTTTGTCCCAAAAATGTTTTGTAACATGTATCAGGGATATTCTGCTCTTTATGGTTGGACTGCATAAAATAACCCTATGATGGTTTTGTTTGTTTTCCGTTTTGTGTTGTTGCGTGCTAATAAACCATTCTAGTAAACCAAATTCACGCAACTGTATAATCGTGTTTGCTACTGACGTCGAGACAAATTACGCAATGTGGAAGTATTTTCAAAAGTAATTGAATTACATTTCTAAGTATTTCTACTCTACTCACAAAACTTTAGAGTGAATGTAGCTTGAGTAGTATTTTAAATACTTTCTGAAGCAGGCATTTACTAACTTAACTTAAATACTTTTATCGAGTATTTTGTCCAACACTGCGCCAGTGGCATCAACGACGCCAACCGCGACGGCTATGAGAATTAACCACGTCGCACCTCCGTCCTAAGGTCAGACATGTACAAGTTACTAAAACAAACGTAATTAAGTTAACTTATTGATTATTGGCCTCAAAAATAATTTGAGTAGAGTAGAAACTATTCAAATAGAAAGTAATTGACTAAATTACTAACTACCGTAAAAAGTATCGATTTACTGTTAGTTACTTTTATACTTTTTATGGTAACAAGAAAGTACGTAGGTTTTGATCCGTTAGCGAAATTCTGCTAGCCAAATATAAAACGGCTTGTTTTCACGGAGATGCTTTAATAGCTGGTTCTGCTTCTGCGTGCCTATCTGTTTTGAACTTATTTTTGTTTTTTGGTCAATGATGTACTACAGATGTATCATTTCTACTTTGAGGTTTAGCACTGCCTGAGCTTGATTTTGCGGACAGTGTTGGCTCGTTTACAGAGTTGCGTAAATTACATCTCAAAAGTACTTGAGGCAAAGTACAAAGTAAATTAGATTGTGAAGGATATAGAGACCAACGCGCTGTTCACAAACAAGTCAGCGTTTGCCTACACCACGCGCACATAAACTTGATTCGCGTGAAATGAAGCGTCTACGCATGCATAGCGCCCACAGCAGCGTCACTACAGCGGCGTGACGTCACGGTCGCGTGTTGGTGTATATGATGTGCAAGAGCTTCGAATGAAGCTCTGCCTGCGGTGCTCGAGTGTATCCCATTTTAGCGATTGCTTTTAAACGCGTCGCGCTAAAATTACTTCTTTCATTGGGCGGTTTTTCTTAAACATAGCGAGCTGATAGATTTTTCGCCCTTTTTCAAGTCTATCTTTGTCAGGGTTAGTCGGAGGATCCAATATGGTACCACGCACCACAGGCATATTCTCTTCTAGAGGGCAGGCTTGATTTATGCGACTATTCCAGATTTGTTTCTTGTGGAAGGTTACGAGTTCTCCGGCGTAAGAATCCTGAAGGTTTAGAAGCTTTTGCACCGTAATAATATATGTGGCAATGGCCACCAGTGGCGGATTCAGAGGGGGTCCGTATGACCTGAACCCTCTCTCTTGTATTCCGTATGGGTAAAAGTTTAGGGCGTGAAAGAGAGGGAGGGTTCAGGTCATACGCTAACTGCTTATATTCGAGAACTGCTTTTAAGTTAATGTTGTTCATTACATAACGAAAATTACTTGGTGTTTGTTTTCTCAAAACGTTATGGATACAGTATTACCTAGATTTCGATTCATCCCCAAGGTTTCATCACTTGAGTGTCTTGTAGCTAGACCTTTTTAAAGTACATACTCACAACCTTGGTAAGTAATCTTTCTTTACATATGCAATCATATACGAACATTCTCAAACATTATATGACATTTTCGTTGATATCATTTATATAATTAGGAAGAGTAATGATCCTAAGACGAACCCTTGTAACACTAATGATATCACCTCAAAAATTATTTTTTCTTCATCGTTTACTTAGATGTACTGGAATCTTCCGGGTAGTAGGCACTCGGAAATCCAAAAAGAACTTAAAAACTAATATTAGAACGCAACTTTTGTTGAGTAATAATTCCTAGGGGACCACATCAAATTCCTTTCTGAAGTCTAAGAAGACACAGTCAACAGGTGTGCTCGCGGTTATCGAGCGCGTCTGCTATATTGTGAGTAAATTCTGTCATCGGCGTCACACAGCATACACCCTATCGGGGGCCATACTGGAATGGATAAAACAAAGAATGAGCATCAATATGCTTCACAACAGATGTGTATATATGTTCAAGACTTCTGCAACAAACGGAGATTATTATAATAGGACGATAATTTGAGACGGTGTTACGAGCGCCCAACTTACGAACTGACACAACAAATTATATCTTCCAGTCATAAGAGAGCATATATTTAGTGATTTTCTCAACAAGCACACTTCCGAATAGGGGGACGCAGAACATGCACAGGGCTTCAGCCGGGCATTCGGCAAACACTCAGGAAATGCAACATTTGAGCAACTCTTTGGTGCATTGCCAAGGCCAGCGGAACGTCCACAGCGCTGCAGCCGTGCGCTGCTGTGAAAGCAATGTTGTAGGCGTTACCGAAAAAAGTAACGAAATATGTTACTCGTTACTTGCAAATAAAAGGAACGCGTTAACGTCTTACGTTACCTCAAAATAAAGGGAACGCGTTACCGTTACCAATAAAAAGTAAAGCACGTTACTTTTGCGTTACTTTTTTTGTTATGAATTAAACTTTTACTATTTTGAGGTTACGGGTATGCATAAGCGCCATATTTCAAGAAACATTATGTTCATACAGAAACTGAACATAATTTATCTTTTTTACGGTTTCACCTACTCACAGGAAAAAAAACGCAAAAAGCACGGAAAAACTAAACTAAAAAATTCACATGGCTTGGCGCCTCGAACACGAAAAAATTTGAAGTGCAATCTTTTTGTCTTGGGAAGAAAAAGTAACGAGTGACGTAACTCGAAATAAGTAACGCAAGTACGTTACCCGTTACTGTTTTGAAAAAGTAACGAGTACGTTATTGCGTTACCAAAAAAGTTACGCGTTACCGGTAACGCGCTACCGCTAACACCGTGTGAAAGAACTTGGCTATATCTTGCGTCTCATTCGCACGCGCTCGCACATCCAGTTTTGACATAGTTGGAGTACTGTGGAAGTTACGCTAGCCTTGGTGACGTAGCACAAAATAGTTGACTCCGAGAATAGGTGGGTCTGAAAGGAAATTGTTCAAACGATTGTTTTTGGCGGGCGCGTACACGTTGATAAGGCGGGCTCTTTTATTGCCAAGAGCGGTGTCGAGACAGATAACACGACCTTCGGCGTAAGTGCGTTGACAGAGTTGGAGCATTGCGGATGCTATAAGCTAGTCTCGGCAATGTAGCACGAAATAGTTGACGCCGAGTATAGGCTTTATAATAAAACTTCTATCCCATGCGCAATGCTAATATAAAATATCTGTCATTGGCTACTCTTCGCCTTGAATACACCTTTCTGCAGCGTCATTATCGGCTTATCGCATTAAAAATACGGAGCTAAAGTAAGTGTTGAAACATTATGCTGTGTCAGCAGCATTATTTGCGACAAGGTCGCAAATAATACTGCTGACAGCATTATTTGAGAGCTTAAATTTACACGTTATTCTTCTAATTTCTTTTTATGTATTTCCAAAGGTATTTTGCATTTTATTTGATCTTACACTGAAATGACTGAGAATAATTTGTTTGTGCTTGGGCAATTGCACTTTTTAGTTTATTGGTTATCACCTGAAGGGGGATGAGGGTTCTTGAATGTTTTCTATTTATTATTGCCATATTTCACTCAAATACAGCAGGCATATGTATAATTTAATGCTGATTTTGAATCTGCAATCAGATTTAAGAGGTTGTATTTTTTCTCGAACGAAAAGCATGGCAGAATATGTAATCCTAATTAGGTCATTTCTGACCGGTCGTTAGGCTAATTTTTCACTACAAATCTTTACTTCTAGCTCTATAAAACAATTTCACAGGGTCCATCATACATCTCAAAGCTAATAGAATATTTATAAGGTGGTGTTATTTATTATAAATAAACCACAATTCATCAAAACAAAAATAAATGGGGTGGTAATTACCTTAAGTTTATGCTAATTACTTATTTATTGAGTATAGAGTAAAACGTAAAGCTTTAGGATGCAGCTCAGTTATTGCAGAAAACAACGATACCAAGTTCCCTGAAATCTATTTAGGGGAACATTGTCAGAACCCCCGCAAGGAATTGGCACTTTACAAAAAAGGCAAATCTGAGGAAGTCACTCTCAAAGTTCCTCCTATACTTTAAATCTAGCTGCTTGAGACCTGAAACTTCGTCATTTTAGAATGGCTAGAGATAGAATTGAGCAATCATATTATGTGGGGAGATTGGGCTGTGAAAATTTTCAAAATTGTGTTTTCTGAAAACTCAAGAATTTTGTATTTTTTTTGTTATTTAAAGACCCTCATCCCCTCTCAAGTGTATTGAGATTTACAGCTTACGAACTGTTTGTAGGTGCACAATAAATTTTCTAGCTTCGCTGTGTTAACTTACGTAGCTGTTACGTAACCCCCCCCCTGCTTTTATTACGCGGTACAATTAACATCCAAGAAGGGAGAAAGCGATCTTGTAGTTCCAAAACCTTACACGTAAAAAAGATCCATCGTTCGGTTACAGGGTTCCACTCTGTGAATATTAAAAAAAAACAATAAAGAGCGCATCTACCCTAGTGAAAAAGCCATTTGTATGAGAAACTTGTTGTGTCCAATAAACACATATGAATCATAGAAGATATATAAGAACATATACGAATCATGTGAGAACTATATAAGAACTATTTAAGATATATTAGAACATATAAGAACCATATAAGAACCTTATCAAAAACTTATTGGTTCTTATATGTTCTTATATATCTTATATAGTTTTTATATGGTTCTTATACGGTTCTTATAAGTTCTTATATATCTTCTATGATTCATGTGTTAATTGGACATAACAAGTTTCTTATACAAATTAAATTTTTCAATACGGTAGTGCGTGGCTAATTTCCGCCGTTTTATCTTATGAATGATTATAGTGCTCTAGATTCATCTAGCAAAGAACAGAACATTATTTTGATATAGTTTGTTAATTTAACCTCGTTTGCTGTAGTGATGGTTTGTAACAATTTCAGCTGAAGATAACAGTTCACTGTTTTCAATTGCTTCTTTTTTTTCCTTCCAGGCCGTGCTTCTCGTTTTATTAATTTATTTTGACGTTGTCTTAACAGTTTATTTTTACAATAAACAATAATGATCGATTAGACAAAGACAGAGAAACTGCAACTTTAACCAAATCAAACTTGCAAACGGCACTGTTTTTGGAGCACTGCGGATAAAGTTATTTAAAGTTATCCACGTTAACTAAAGTTTGCTTATAAACAAATCTTCCAAAAGTTAAAAAAATAGCGAAATGAACGTAGTCGCGAATTCGATGGACCGCATAGAAGCGTAAAAGATGAAAGAATGTCCTGTTATCAAACGTGGGAAAACCTACGCCGACATATAGCATGGCGCATCGTGTAGGGTGCACGCGCCGTTTGCGTGCATCACATACTTTCCCAGAGAACCGCGTTCAATGGGCACGAAGTAAAACACTTTCGAGAATGACGCGCCTAGCTTCCACTTAATACGAAGCTTGATCTCCCCCGTTTCACGTCTGGCTCGCGACCGTGTTTTTGGCGCCCAACGTGGGACTTCCCTTCGCTGCACTCCCTCGGCGGCGTTCCGGATGACGTCACGCCGCGTCACATGGATACACACTATGACGTCACGGAATGACGGTGGTGCCGCTGAATGCAGGCCAACGTCACAGCGCGACTTCGTCGAGCGCCTCGAGCGCGGCGGTCCCTTTTATTCGAACGCGACAGGCGAGCGACACCTGTTAGCTGCTCGGCCAACTGATGCGCGCTAGGCGTAAGAGGTGACGTTCTCCACTCAGGTGAAGCCTCGCCTCGCTAACGTTTCGCGCTCGAATCCAAAGAGTTGAAAGACAAATGTTGCCGAAATCGCTGCGCATATTGTCGATGAAATGCGATAGCATTTTGCACCATCTTATACAGCGTATTTTTAAAGCATGAAAGGTGCTTTGGCAAAACCTCGTAATCCCAATTTGTTTTTTGTTTTTGTTTACGTCCGTGTGGTAGGGTGTGCCCTGGAGCGATATCAAGGTATCACGTGACAACGCGACTTGACACCAAGATGTCACGTCACATGGCCGTGTCGCGCGACGTTAGGCCATGACTTGAACGCGTGATGTGAATTTCCCCACGAAATTTAGTGGGGAAACACATCACACGATCTAACGCCATGTGACCTTACATCACGTGGGCATGTCGTGTCACAGAATGATACACATGGCACCATGCTTTGACACTAACATAATTTTTTCCGCTAAACTTAGCGGGGAAATGGATGTCAAGCGACCTTAGGTCATCTGATGTCCTATCACGTGACATCAATCAGTT
The DNA here is from genome assembly GCA_037355805.1 of Ixodes ricinus. Lineage (NCBI taxonomy): Eukaryota > Metazoa > Arthropoda > Arachnida > Ixodida > Ixodidae > Ixodes > Ixodes ricinus. The sequence goes on from JAZHYW010014730.1 coordinate 186,229, forward strand.
AATGCTGTCGCATTGATTGAATGTGGGCTTCGAATTGCCGGTGCCAGTCAACGTGTATACAGGATATATTATACCACTACATACAGGGTGTCTTTTTTTTTTTTAGCTTCACAGATTTGCTTAAAAACAGCCGTGAAAGCTACTCTTAGGCGGTTTGTGCAGGTGAGTTATACGGCCAGGTGGACATAGTATATGGGGCTAAGTAACGATAGATCTGCTAATTGAGTAAAATTGGTTCATAAACTTTTAATTAGTGAAAATAGAGATATGGTTCTAAGAAGAAACTTGCTGAGCGTCATCCAAAGCTACTGAATCAGTAATTTTCAGAAAGACTTTGAGCGCGAGTGCACTAAAGTTACCCTACTCGTGCAGCATGAGCAAGGCTACCGGTGCGATAACACGCCCGCGCGATTTTTCCGTCTCTCATCATAGTTCCAGCCTTGCATTTTAATCACAGTTAGCGGGAACACAGGAGCGCGTGGCATCGGGTACTATCAGAGCACTCTAACGGGCAGGCGCGGAACTTCAATCGCAGCGTTGCGGAGGCGCTGCAGTTGAGCTCCGGGTCGTTAGAGTGCCCCGATAGTACCCGATGCCACGCGCTCCCGTGTTCCCGCTAACTGTGATTAAGATAATACCAGCTGTACGAGTGGTACCTTTAGGGAACTATACTACGCTTTCCGCGCGCTCAAAGTGTTTCTAAAAATTGTCGATTTAATGGTTTTGGATGACGCCCAGCAACTTTCTAATTAGAACCATATCTCTATTTTCTCAAATTAAAAAGTTATTTAACAAATTTTACTCAATTAGCCGACTGATCGTGGCGACTAGCCTTATATACTATGTCCCCCTGGCCGTATAACTCATCTGCACAAACCATATAAGTGTAGATTTCACGGCATTTTTCAAAACAAATCTGCAAAAGCTTAAAAACAGAAAGAAAAAAACACTTCGTATATTATTATGTATAGGTTCCGCGCCATGGTTCGGGCGGAGCTTTCGGCTCCTTGGACACCCCTTGCCAATGTGCTAGGATGTGGCCAAAAACACTTCTCAAAGCCGCAAGCTCGTGTCTCTGCCTTCACCGAAATTTCGCCAGGCCTGCTATTTTGTCTTCAGAAATGGGCTGTGTCGTGACCTCACTTTTCGCCTATACTTTCCATGGTGAAAGGGCTCGTGGCCAACGACTATGCGTTTGTAAGACTGTTTCTGATCCCGCGAAATTCGTCTCCTACGCATATCGGAATTCAACACGTTCTTCCGAGAATATAGGGATATCCGCCGTCAACCGGGAAGCTCACTCAGTGTTGTTCCTTTAATAAAAATAAATCAATAGAACCTTTCCCAAACTCCCTCTTGCCACATTAATCACTGATCGTTCGAGTGTATGACATCTAATGGCATCTGTGCCGTACTACAGTGCCAATGACTACATTATTGTGACTGATTAAAGAAGAAGCCGAACATGATCCCAAGCGGAAGATCTTGTATACTCAAGACGTTAGTGCAATGCGGCGTACGAATTAGATACGAGTGCCGCGTCAGCGTTTATATTGAACTCAGGTTCAATCAATCTCTTGGGAACAAAGTCGGCTTGAGAGCACCTTGATTAGGGGATTTTACCAAGGGGTTTAAGGGCGGCGCTTCGTACTGGACAGTTATTTTGTGCACGCCATCGAAACAAATCGAGAAAGAGCTAGGAGTCGAGGAATCCATTTTCGTCTGCCGTTGACGCATGGAAGTGCCGGTGCCCGATGAAATATATTGTCATTGCCACCATTAGCACGGCAAAAGTTAAATTTGCGATTGATCCACCAGATAGCACCGAGTTTAAAACCAAAAGGTGCCGACGCCATCAGATTTCAGTTTAATTTATCCACACTACTTAGCTTATGTTTCTTGTTTAGTCGACCTGCGTGACATCGCACTATGCATTTCATGGTCACCGTCATGAATCACGCCCTCCCCATCCCTATTCCCGAATTGGAGGCTTGATGTTACCTGTAAATGGCGCAGTATTATCACTATTCTACCAGACATGTAACTGCATATGTATATCCCATACCTTAACAAGAGCGACGACTGAGATAAAAAGAAAAACATGGACGAGACGACGCGCCGCTGATTATTGAAAAACTGAATGTCTGTACGCATGTTCTTTGTTTTTTATTTTCTCGTGAAGCGGTGGCAGTTTTCGTGGTCCTCCATATGATGAATCACTCGCATGCCACCACCGCTGCAAGTTTGTTTGCCGAAGGTCATGTCGGCGTGGGTATTGAACAAACGGAGCGAGCGTCTTGAAGATCGCGAGTGCCTAGCACGCAAGTTGTCTAGCCCCCTACACGCCGCAAATATGGCTTGGGCGTTGGTGCACAGCCACTGGAGGGGTTTAGTTCCGTCAAACTGTCAGACCAGATGCCCTCTTTTTGCTCTTAACTCAACTGAAACTACATGTTGAGCTTTCGCGTAGAGATGAGCGTTTCAATGCGGCCATGCGGTCTCTATTATCACCGCCTGAAAAACTGGAACGGCAGCTCGCTTTGAACCTTCGAAGCAAGTTCAAAGGGAGCTTTGGCCTCAATCCCTTGCTGGAAAATTGGAACCTCATAGCTATTTATATTTTTCGAGCGCAGTTTTCGGATATTTAGTTGCTTCGATGCAGTAAACATTTATTCATGCAATGAGTCCCATATATATATATATATATATATGCTGAACAAATTATGTTTTATGCCGAGGAAAGGGCACATCGAGTTCAGCACGCTTGAGTCATCAACTGAAATAATCCATCTTTTTGAGCAGCCTCCATTTGTAACCTCAGGCGCAGGCGAAGTACGCGTCACGCAAAAGTAACAAAAACGACGGAATCAACATATATATACACTAGCTTTCTCAGTTAAAGCATTCCCTATAGAACGTTCCAGGAAAGGGCTTTTCTGACCGGTGCCATTTTGAGCGTTCGTTCGTAAGACTCTTGCTTTGGTTTCTTTCGACGCTGGGCTGCGGATTGGAAAGCATCTGGAAAGGTGTACACACCGTCTGGAAGAGCCCAAGAATGTTTAATCGTCAGCGGAGAGGGTGTAACTCTGCCTGTAAATTTCTTTAGAAGGAACGAGAACTTGCATAAAACGTCAACCAAAACGAACACCCAATTATCACGCACCGCCTTCCTTATGAATCAACCTTCTATTTAGTTTTGTACAACCTAGCTGTAGTAGTAGTAGTAGTGACTCCTGGTTGTTTAACCCCTCCTAGCTATGGGTGCCGGGAAAAGAAATGTCCCCGAAAAAAAATGTACCCGGAATGAATGGCCCTTGAAAAATGGCCCCGGAAACAAATGGCCCCGGGTGGCAAGTACGGAAAAATGATCCCAAGAGTAAGGAAACAATATTTTTTCCGGAACCAATTTGGAAATTAGAGGTCTATTCACCTCGCAAATTTTCCCCCAACACGGTCATTGCATTCTGATTTAAAGTGCGGCAATTTTTTTTAAATAATAAAACATATAAACACAAAATGGACTTTGGTAAACTGGCGTGAAACGTGGAATAGGAGGTTTGGAAGCATTGCAGCTCACAGCCATGAGCCATCCAACAGTGTGGAAGGCCATCAACGCTTTGTACTTATAGGAATCAACCGTAAACATAAAGATGGCCGAGGATCCAGTCGGCGCTCCTCCCCAGAAGAGGAGCAACAGAACCTCTCTGAGGAGTATGCCACTGAGACGACAATTACTGAGGACTTCCTGCGTGCAGTCGGCCATACCATTCGATTATAACGTTTCTGTATGTACTTAGAACGTTCACGTCAGTGCGTTGAAGTGCGCCTCCCTGTTTCTTTTTTATTTCAAAATAAAAAAAAGAAAACGACACCACTTCGAACTATAATGTAATTACAGTGTTGGGAGTGCTTTGCGAGATTATTATTTCCCCTTTAAAAACGGGTTTCGCGGAAAATAGTTTTGCTTACCCCTTGGGATCATGTTTTGTTACTTGCCACTTAAGACCATTTCTTTCGGGCGTCCTTATTTTCCGGGGCCATTTTTTCCTACACCCGTATCCTATAGCCCGTTATCCGCAAACACCGACCTGAGGTGAATCGCGTACGCCCCTTCGAATGAATAGGGCGAGCAAGTCTTCTAAAACGCTTATTTGGCGCATGAGAACGCTAAGAAAGCACACCAATCAAAAGGTAGCACACAGAATGCGCAGGGGACGAGTGACGACGAGTGAGTCAAGCGCCCACCGCCATTGTTTGAGGCCGGGGGCAAACAACAGCGCATAGACACATTTGGCGGGTAAACAAGCACACGAGGTGCACAAGGAGCTGACCAACTTACAAACCGTATTGCTGTTTTAAGAAGGGGCAAACAGTTCGCAACGTTCCTCTAAAGCTGACCCGTTCTGTACGCCGGGATGTCAACATTCCGGTGTTTTCGTTTGTTTTTTTGGGAAGTTTTCGCGCGGCTACCGCATCAATTATTACCGTGCACGTCGGACCCGCCCCGGGTGGAATTTTTGTCTAGAGTTTGATGGTTTCGTGTTCCGCCCCCTGGAACAACATAGCGACAAACAACCTGTACACGTATTCGCGGGAAATCGATATCCGCTCGGCCGCTCGTTCCCGAACACATATAGGCATCAAGAAGCGACCCCTGCCAAAAGTAAACAAACGGGTTCAATGCAAACACTGGTACAATCTCCGAGGTCTGTTTCTCCACGCGGGAGAGGGGGCACAAAAACGCATTCAAAAGCCATCCTCCTCCAAGTTCAGTCGTTCGCGAACTCGAATATGGCTTATCCTTTTTCTTTCAAAACTTGGTAACGTGGAACGTGGGCGTGTCCAGGGCCGCGCAACATCGTAAAGATCGCAGTCAGTTGTGTTACCGGCGGATCGGCGCAGTTTCGGTGGCGTGATTTGCGATCGGGAGCCGAAGACCGACATTCTCCAGGCAGGCCCAGCTGGCCGACAGGCCGTGTAAACTCATGTGAGCGAACCGTAATCCTTGAATGCCTTTTTGGCTTGCCTTTCGTCGTAGGCGCCGCATGATTTGTGAAGGCGGAACTGTGGTTAGTGGTCGGTTGTTTGCGCTGCGCATTCGCGATCGAAGGGATTCGGCGGCGAAAAGAAAAGAAGAAAACGAGGTCAAAGACTTTTGTAGAATGGCTGTCGGATTGTCCTCGGGACGAATTCGGCCCAGTGGGACTTGTTACGGGTGCCGGCATTCCAAGGTTGGTCACGTCGGCCAAGTGAAACTGCATCGCTGAGTAGCGACGACTATTTTCGCACTCGGCGAGAATGAACTTCGTATAAAAGAGTCTACAGTCGGTGGCAGGTATAAGGCCTGTTCACGCATACAGCGCAGCGCCGATGCGGCGCTGATGCTATACTTCGTTTCAGCTTGAGTCCAGACGCAGCCGATGCTACAAGCGCGAGCACCGGGCTTTCAGCGTCCTTGCCAATCACGCGCGCTCGTGCAGTGCAAGCACTGTTCAGGGCCAGATGCTCGCGCTTGTAGCATCGGCTGCGTCTGGACCCAAGCTGAAACGAAGTATAGGCCGAGTTGTCGGTTTAACAGCGATGCATCGGCACTGATGCAGTGCCGATGCATCGCTGTTATCTGCTGCATCGCCGCTCGCCACTGCGGAACGTCGGCGATAAGTCACGTGCACCACTGCGGAACCACATCGGCGTTAAGTCACGTGCAAGTCAGAGCTGCATCAGCGGTGTTTTCCAGCGCCGATTAGGCACTGCGCTGTATGTGTGAACCGGTCCAGTAAATGATCCACCTCCGGCACGCGCTCATTGCCTTCTTTTGGGCTCTGGCTGCGCGTGCGACCAAGTGCTACCAAAGGCAGAAAGCTCGCGCTCGAGGGGGAGCATCTACCGGCTTCTTAACCTACTATAACCGACTTATAGACGCTTTCCAGAAGACGTGCAGGGGCGCCGCCATAACCGACGTTCAGTTTCTGGTTTCTCTTATTCCGTTTACTTCAACTCATTATTGCGACAGCGGGACAGGTTATTGCCATTCAAGATTGTACTGTGTCCTTCTGCGCAGCATTGGCCTCTGTGAAGGCTCGTCAACGCCCGCTTCAGTGGCTCGGCATCTTAATAAGACAAGATAAGGTCAGCAATGGCGGCTGTGATCTGGCTCGTGAGCAAAGCGTCTATGCATCCCAATTCGTTTTGTCTACGGATTAACGGAGGCGAGTCAGATCCCCCAATAACACCGCGTCGTATTTCTTTGCTTAATGGTCGACGAACAACCAGAAAGCAGGAAAACCTCCCTAAATTGCTCCTTTCCATTTGAGAAAGAGGGAGACCACCCTCCTTTCTGCGGGGAGTGGCTCAGGGACCCGTTCTTGTAGGAAGAGGGGAAGAAAAAAGGGCGAGAGTGAATGGAGATAAAGACACTGGGAACCAGTTTTCTGCCCGGCAGAAGATGATTCTGTAGGTCGGCCTTTAAAGACAAGTGTCAGTGATTTCGAAAAGCCGCTTTCAAGAAAACCCAGACCTTTCGAGTGTTCGCCAATGAACGAGGGAAGGGTAGCTAAATCCCGGCAAAAAATGCCCCCCCCTCCTCTCTACATTTTCCTGCTACATTTAGTGGGGAAATTAATATCACGTGACTTGACGCCATGTGACGTCAGATCCGGCGGCACCGTGTCGTCACGCCACGTGACCACGTGATGTAACGTCATGGTATTAAGTGGAGCCACGACGTGAATTTTTCCGCTACATTTAGCGGAGAAATTTATGTTACCTCACTTGACGTCACATGACATCAGGTCACGCGACACTGTGTATGTTGCTGTTAGCATGTTGCTAAAGGCCCTGTCACACTGAGGCAACACGACGGCAACAGCAACACAACACGTCGTCCAACAGTCGGGCAACTTGTTGCTCGCTCCCCGTGTTGTCCGACAAACCTGTCACATCGCGGCAACAGCACGACAACATGGACGACAACTAAAATGTTGCCTCGGTATGACAGCTTTCGGCAACAAAAACACCAGCAACTCGTGTTGGACAACGTGTGTTGCCCTGATCGCTGGCTGAGCGAATTTCGGACCGGCAACACGACAACATAGATAGCTTCGATGGCAGAGTTAGTCCCCTATCAATAACGTCTTACTCAAATAAAGGCTTGGAAAACGTTATTTAACAATAATTAGGGCTGGCATGCAGCTAAAATATTTTTGATTAATATTTTTGCTTACGGAAAGCGATTTTCGAAATGGTCACAGCCACGGTCGTGAACGTTCACTGGTTTTGAAACTAAAACTGCCGAGAGACCGGCTCACATTACTGATAATGAAATAAAATGGCATGCCTACTCACCCGCTGATAAAGTATAATAAAAATAATCCAGAAAACCAAAGAATAAAATATCGAAGCATTAAAACGACCACTCTGATCATGATTGTTGACGCTTGGAACTTGGAAACAGCCGCTACCAGACACCTGATTTGTTTTAAAAATACCCAGGACGTTTTGGCGAACGAAGCGATCACATAGCAGGCGGTGGGCAAATAGACAGCGTTGAAAAATATTTATTCCACCGATTGTTATGAAGGCCGATCGTGTCAGTGTCGCTGTTTTGAAGCACTGTCAGTTCAGTCAAAGCCGCCTGTTCAGTTCAACACCATGCTCGAAAAGACGCTTTGGGGTACTGCCGGTGTTAACTCAATTTTACAGTAGAAATAGGAATTGCATGAAAGAAAGAACCGGGCAGAAACACTTCATACGGTGGCGTAAATCCCGTACATATATCAGCGATGTCACTTTCCTCGGTTAGGGCTATCTGCTTTGTCAGCGAATGAGAACATTTTGATAAAAAAAAGAGCGGAAAATACTCCCCGTGTCAAGTTTGCTAATCACAGTCACTGGATGATGTCGTACCGTAGTAATTTCCGGCCCTTCGAACGCACTAACACTTTGTAGAGTCACATTTCTAGCGATTCCGCGCCGCACACGAACGAAGGTAAACAATCAAGATGGCGGAGTGTTCCCCGTGTTGTCCTCGCCGTCAGCGCGGTGTGACAGGGTTGTCGGACAACAAATCGGGCAACACGGTTGCCGGGCGGCAGCAACATGTTGCCCGACTGTTGTTGTTGCCTCGATGTGACAGGGTCGCCGGCAACACGATTTCCCCGTGTTGCCGGATAGAGTTGTCCAACTGTTGCCTCAGTGTGACAGGGCCTTAAGTGTCTGCCATGTGCTTGCTGCGTACGTCGATGAAGTGTCTTACCAATTTCGAAAGGTATTATGGACCAGCGTTTTTATAATACTTTTTTTTATGCATATAAGGGGGCCGTTTAAGTTAGTGTTCATATTACACTTCAATACATCAGGTACTTCAATCGAGATGTTTTATTTCTTCGTAGAACGGCTTCGACAGAAGAAAGAGTTTGCTATAAGTTCAAAGACGGTGAGAATGCAGGCGAGCTGGTGGTAGCTAATCATGAGACGTTCTCTGTGTCTGTTCCTTCTACTGAAAGTTCTTCCAATTTCATCCACCGCAGTCTCAGGTGTAATAACAACATGATTAGCTATAAGTTCGTCTGTTCGTCAGTTGCGTGCCACCTTCTTGGCTCTTTCCAAACAATTGCTCGGCCTTGCACCTTCCACAACTCGAGTCCACACATCAGCAACACGACGACACAAACAATACACCAGTTTATTGTCTAGCTGGCCATGCAAAACGTGAGAGATTTACGCTATATATATATTTTCCCTCGTTATATCAGTATCGCGTGGCTCATTTTGCGACTGCCAAGCGTGTTGGGAGGCGTGCAGCCTAAATGATACCATTGCTCATCAACGATCTGTCGGTACTCGATATTTCTATAAATAATCTCCCGCAAAATACGCGGACCTGTAAAGTGGAGGATAGCACACAGTCTAGAAGCAACAGTCCAAAGGCAAAACTCAAAATTTTAATATTAGCAATTGTTTCGCGTCGCGAAACGCTCGAGCCGAACCACAGGAGTAGGCGCCGAACAGCGCCGACGACGGCATACGACGCGGAGCGCTCCTAGGCTGCGGGGCAGGAGCGCCACCCCGTGTCGTCTACGCGCAGAATCTCTTCCCGGAGCGGCCGCCGTTTTGCCACTCCAGCTATCGTGCCTGGAACCCGTCTCCGACTGGGTGCGTTTACCGTGCCCCAAAAAGTGGGTCCCTCGATTTCCGCCTGATGCCGTCATAGAAGTGTCATGTTGTCACCGGCCGCGATCCTGGAGGCGTCAACATCCCACAGAATGACACTCCGGCATTTGTGATGTCATTTGTTGCCACTTCGAGACAACTTTTGATACATGCGCAAATAGGACGCTAGACACACCAGTCGGACACGCGTTGCAGTGACCGTATTGCAACTCTCTAGAACGCTGTAGTTGTGTGTTTACCAACACAAGGCATGGGCACTGGATTCTTTACTTGACCTTTCTCGACTGAGCGCGGGGCAAAGATTGGGCCCGACTTGTGCCCAATTTTCTCCCCGCGCTCAGTCGAGAAAGATGAAGTCAAAAATAGGGCTGTAGGTATGTTTATACAACCTTTGAAGTTAGTCTGCCTTCAACGAGCAACTTGTCTCTCAGCTGTAGATGAGCAATTTAGCCAGCGCAGTACAACCACAATAGCCTGGGGTCTTTGACGTCCATCATGGAGTAGCGATACACGACCGCACGCCGGTGGGATACTCATCCAGATCAAAACGGGCAGGGGTGGGGATTGAGCCCAGGATCCCTGGATTCTGCAGCGCGAGCTTTCGCTCCACGTGCTCCGAGCTGGTGTACGCTAGAGTGCCTTCATACACACGCGCGCTTTTGCTTGAGTGGTGACATCTCAGCCATTTTTACGCCCAATCGTTTTTTTATGCATTTTGAAGTACGGGCAATCCGGTGTCAATCAGCTCGAGCGCGTAGCTTTGGCTAATGCAGAGACGCCATTTTAGCGCCCAAGTCACGCACCGAGTGCGCGAGAGCGTCACGCGCTGAACATTCAGTGCAACAATGGATGTCTTCACCCTGAGACAGACAGACATGTAGGCACCCTAGTGTACGCTAGCCCACTCGGCCACCTATCCCCCAAAGATGAAGTAAAAATCCACGAGGGCTGCGTCCGCATTCAGCTTCACTGACTGGAGACGATCCCCAACCGAACGCGGTCACAACGTTCGGCTAGGTGGGCCGAGGGCTGCGTCAAAATAAAACAAATCATCTTTGTTCTTGTCCCCACCGGTGTAGTTGTCAATGCAGTCACTAGGGGCGCGACGGTTGGGTCTCCTTCCATTAGAGGAATAGCGTGCAAGCGATCAGCATACGAATAATATTGGCCATGACGCAAAGTACCATTAAAGGGACCATGAAACGATTTTTCTACTTCTTCCTGCTTAGCTTTAATTCTCAACTCAAAGGCGAATTGAGAAATCACGTCGTCGTGACATGCTTGGGCACCGGTGCGATGACTCCATAGCTTCCACCGTGCTTTTTAAGCACACCATGGAACTTGTCATTCGCAAGTGACGATAAGTTCCGTCAGGGCACTCATTGGCCGCGAACGCGAATCCAAATATTCGTCGACGGATTGATTGTTGACGAGCGCATACGTCCGAGTGACGCAGTTCTCGTGTACAATGCGTGAGCTGGGCTCGGCTGACGTCATTTTGGCACCGCTGACGTGCTTTGGGTATAGCGGATTTATCATAGTGAAAAGGCGCAGAGCTTTCGAAGGAAAGGAGGTACGGAATAGTCCGCTATATCTTCAAATATTCGTACCGAAAAGCTGGCTTTTGACTTTATAACCTCTTTCTTTTGGCCCACTAAACAATATGCGAATTTTTTAGCTGAACAGATTTGTTTAAAAAAAGCAGTGAAAGTTACACTTATGCCCCTTGTGTAGGTGAGTTATGCGGCAAGGGTACATTATGTGGGTGGCTAATCTTTGCTATAAGTCGGTTAATTAAATAAAATTCGTTAATTAACTTTTGAATTAGTGAAAATAGACATGTGGTTCCAATTAGAAACTTCCTCAGCGTCCTTAAAAACCACTAAATCAGTAATTTTCAGAAAGACTGAGCGCATCAGAAGCGTAGTAGTGCTCTAAAGTTGCCACTCGTGGAGAGGTACAAAGCAACCGGTTGCGGAACGTGGATGATTAGATTAGAGAGTTTTAGTAGATCGTTTTGGCTCTCCCGCTACGCTATACGCTAGAGTGACGACGCTAATGCGCATGCGCGCTGCTAGCGGAAACATTGCGGAGCTGCGAAGGCTAGCGGAGGCAGCGGAGGCGCGCTATCAGACCCAATTAGCGAGGCGCGTAGCGCGGCGCGCTAGCGTGGGTCTCGCGAGAACGAGACTTGGCGAGATAAGGAGAGCCAGCGAGGGACTGAATTCAAAATGGCCGCCACGCCGCGACTGTCAGGTCGGTGCGCTTCGCGATCGTGATTCTGAGGGGTGGATTATATCTTGCTGCTGCAAGAAGTAGCCGCGACAAAGCCGTTCCACGACTGCAACAGGTAGCGATTGATGGCGAACGTGCTAAATACAGCCACGGGAAAAAGAAAAAAAAGCTTCGCAGTCCGTGGTGTTGTGAGCGAAGGGTGCGGCCTCCTGCTCGGCCGCTTTGTCGTGAGGACAAAACCGACCAAGGAAGCCAGCGAGCAGGCGGATATGACGAATTTCCGTGGCGTTTCATTTTCGGTGAACAACAACACAACAGAAGAGCTACGGTTGTTGTCATCTATTTTTGAAGATTTTTCTCGGTGACTTTGGCGCTTGGCTCATATCGGATTGGCTTGGACAACTTGGCCGTCAGTCTTATTCAATTGCAAACATAATAGACATTTCCTCACAAAAGAAGCAAGTATTAGCACGTTATTCAATAAAGAACAAAATATTCTATTAAGATAACGACGTAATAAAACAATTGCGAAGAATTGCTTTACAAATCTGTTTTACGCAAGCCTTAGTGTCCGAAAGAGCCGCTAGTGGCGTTGCGTTACCTCTCGTAACGCTGTAATTCATAGCGGGTGGCGAACGTTCTACTAAAACTTAAAATGGTGGTTCCGCTACGCTACATATAGCGGAGGCCGTAGTGGCTAGCGGATAGCGCAGCGGGAGTGACAACGATCTACTAAAACACTCTATTATCATCGGGTTCCGCAATCGCTAGCCTTGTACCTGCTCCACTAGCGGAAACTTTAGAGCACTATTACGCTTCTCACGCGCTCGGTCTTTCTGAAAATTACCGATTTAGTGGTTTTCCATGACGCTGAGCAAGTTTCTAATTCGAACCACATGTCGATTTTCACTAATTCAAGAGTTAATTAACGAATTTTAATTAATCAGCTGACTGATCGTTAAGATTAGCCCCCTAGGTCGTACAACTCACCTGCACAAACCGCATAACTGTAACTTTCACGGATTTTTTAAAACAAATCTGTTAAGGTTAGAGAAAAACACCCTGTATATATATATATATATATATAGGGTGTTTCACGAAAGGTGGACAAATTCGATATTGCGAAAACTACGCGTCGCAACAAAAAAAAAGGCTTGTGTCGTCTTGGTCCTGGGCCAGGGGCCTATTTAGGAAAATTATTAAAGTCGGGAATAATTAGGTTGTTAATTATTTTTGCGTAATTAACCTTTTTAATATTGTGTTTAAGGGCATGGTTTCAATTAGAAAATTGCTCAGCATCATCGAAAAACACTAAATCAAGAAATTGCAGAACGGTAGAAGGCACAGGAAGCATTTTACGGCTTTCTGAAAAACCGCACAAATTCGACGGGTTTTTAAGTTTCGGTTTGTTCTCGGAGCGCATTTCGGCCCCGGCGGCACCGCGCCTTGTGGAGAAATAGTGCAACCAGCCTCTGCTGCGCTGTCATCGCGCGACGCAGCAGAGGCTGGTTGCACAACGCCACGACTTGAACGTGTGATGTGAATTTCCCCACTATATTTAGTGATAAAATTGGCATCACTCGACCTAAGGTCATCTGACCTCACGTCACGTAGCCACATCATGTGATTTTAAGGTATCAGATGACACCGTGATATAACACTGGCGTCAACTTTCCGGCAAAATTTAGTGTAGAAATTGATATCACGTGACCTTACGTCATATGACGTAAAATCACGCGACACCGTGTCGTCACGGCAAGTGACCACGTCTCAGGACGTCGTGGTATTAAAGGGATACTACAACGAAATTTCGGCGCTCATTTTTCTATCTATATGTGTTCAAAAGAGCAGTATCACATGGAACATACCAATATCTTGTTAAAAAAGTCTCGAAAAGGAATTTTAAAACGAATTAAACGATTAGCAAAGAGCACCTGGTGGATGTCTCTAACGCCTTGTTTGTAATGCTCGTCTAGGAACCTTGACAGCTAGTGACGGAGGTCGTCTCGCCTCCGGCCACGACGAGAAAAGGGGGCAGGAGGAACTCCCTCTTCCCCAGAATCCCTTTGTGTGTCGCAGAAGGCGCTATTGTCCCCTACAAGATTATAGAAGATTAACCCGTCACTCAAAATTCGTACAAAAGCAGCCGCTTCGGTGGCTGGAACGACTAGGCCATCCTCTCGACGTCAGCCTCGCCGTAGCTTTGCTCGTCTTGAGACGACCTACGTCACGATTGCGTTGGATGTCACGTGCTCTAAGCTGGGCCTTCTCCGAGCGCTTGCCAGAGTGGACCGTTTATAACGAAAAATACAGCCACCCGGATCAAAATACAAACGTGCGATTATCATTTACGGATAGTGTGGATCATAATCAACCTATTTTTGAACACGACGGGAATATTTCAAATTTCATTGAAGTATCCCTTTAAAGGGCCCTGCAATCACATTTAAGCGTCTACCTTTTTTGCTGTTTCCACGTCTCTTGGGGTTCGGGCAAGCCAGCGGGCACGGAGAGAGTAACTAAATATCAGTGCGTCATAGTTTAACCGGACGACGCGGAAACCTCCTCCACCGACGAGGGCGACCCGCGGTACCGAAAGCGCGCAAAATGTGACGTTTTTGGTCCTCGGCTTACTACTGATCAGAGCCGCTAAAAGTTTTTTTGTTTTTGTAGTCGATATACAAACTATAAGTGTCGCAAACCGTTTCAATTATGTATGAAAGTAGTTTTTGTTCAGTATTTTAGATCAGAAAAGAAACAAATGCAGTTTATAAAGTACGGAAACAAGAAATGACCCGTCGACATACCTGCCACCAAGCGGCGGAAAAAGCGGCGCATATTAGAAAGGGCTAGTGGGATGAGGCGCCGACGAACGGCGAGCGTAGAAAGGTCCCGGAGCGTAGAAAGGCCATTTGGCGGTATGGCAGCGCGAAGTGGCTCCCGTTCTGTACTGATCTTTACCCCGTGTTTGCTGTCGTTTGTGGCCAATGAAGTGTTATGCCGAAATAGTCTTTAATCGCGCAGCAAATGCAATGCGAGCCGCCCTGGCCGCCCGCTTCATACAGCCTATCCAACACACGCTTTAGTGGCGCCCTCTCGAGCCGTCGACACGGAGTGCGGCAGCCGTGAGCGCTCGATGAGCTCACTATCCCTCCTCTAGTTCACGGCCACTCAAGCCAGGACCTATGACGTCATGAAGGAGGTTATTTTTTGCTTGTTTTTGTCATTCTAATTTGTCTTATAACTTTTAAAATAAAGCGAATTTTGCGAAAAGAAAAGTTTCATTAAGTTACTACGTTCAGTGCGCTTAGGTTCGGTGCAAATTAAAAACCAGTCATAAAGTTGTTGCAGGACCCCTTTAAGTGGAACCACGACGTGAATGTGTGACGTGCATTTTCCCGCTACATTTAGATGGAAAGTGATGTCACGCGACCTGACGTCATCTGACGTGAGGGCACGCGACCCCATGTCGTCACGCCAAGTGACCACTTCATGTGACGTCATGGTTTTTGTGGAACAACGACGCGAACGTGTGACGTGAAGCCTCCCGCTACATTAGCCGGGAAATAGATGTCACGTGACCTGACGTCATGTGACGTTAAGTCACGCACACCGTGTCGTCACGGCAAATTGCACGTCATAGGATGTCGTGATATCACGTGAAAACGCGACTTTATACTGTGACGGCAATTTTCCCGCTAAACTTAGCGGAAAAATTGATGCGACGTGAGCCTACGTCATCTGCGTGAGGTCACGCGACACCGTGACGTAAAGTCACACGACACCGTGTCGTCACGCCAAGTGACCACGTCATAGGACGTCATGGTATTAAGCGGAACCACGACGTGAATGTGTGACGTGAATTATCCCGCTACAAATAGCCGGGAAATTGATGTCACGTGACCCGACGTCATACAATGTTAGGTCACACGACACCGTCACGTCATGGTGTCTTGATATCGCGTGATATAATGAAGTCAGTGACGTCACGTAGAAGACAAGGGCTGCGCGTGACGTCATCGTTCGTGGATCTGCCCCAAGCGGCAGACACACTGAAGCTCGGTTAGAGTAGTCGCAAAGCTCGGGTCTTGGCGTCGCCGGCTGCTATGGCATCGTACTCGTCGTGAGGCGAGACACACTGACGGCGACGCTGATGCGAGCTAAGTAGTGCTGCGTCGATCCACTGCTGATGACGGTTTGGGGGGGGGGGGAACTTGTCTTCTGGTGGTACTGCGTCAAGTCACATGACGTCCATTTTACCCACTATATTTCGCGCTCGAATTCACCATCTCCACCCCCGAAACGACTGTTTAATGTCCTCCAGAGAAATTGAAACAATTGCTCCTTGAACACTGTATTGCATGTATCTTAGAGCTTTGAAAATAAAGGTCGCTGTTAATTTTTATTGAATTGCTCAGGAACTGCTGTGGAAGCTCTAGGAAACTTTTACGTCGATGTCCAAAAAATATAACATCATATTTAAAACCAATTCACGAATTTTTTTTATCTCTCTACTTTCCGCGGACAGGCCACTCGTGACCAACCAACGACTTTTTTCTAGCATTACTGCAATTATGATGTTTCCGTCTGACTGTATATAAACATCGAAGTCAAAGCTACACGCTCTCCTATTCGCATATTTACATTTAAAAATTCGGTCCGTCCATGACATTTGAATGTATGTACGTAGAAAAATATATGAATATAAACGCTACTTGGCCGCGAGCGTAACTTAAAAACATTTCGCCTTGTAATTTTTTTTTCGCGTGTGACTGCTACATTAAGTTTATGGGCGTTAGCTTGTTTCTTTTTACGCATGTATATGTACGTCGCAGGCGGGCAGATGCGCTCAATTTCGACAAACAATGAGAAGGATTGCACTGGACGATACTAAATAGTTCTGATCTCATTTAGTACGCTTTACACGTACTTGGGGCGGAACCAAGAAGATCCTACCCAAACAATTATTTCCATTCATCACGGAGGAGAAAGCACTTCCAGGACGAGAAAACGGCAACCATAACAAAACACTGCACGTAGCCGAAACGATCACTACTCATAGCAGCATGCTGTAACCATTACGGTGTCCCGCCTCGGCAAGTACCCCGCAGTTGGCATTGCACGAAGGCTCTTGAGAAGACGCCCTTCCTAATGCCCAGAATTGCAACAGCCCCGTGTCCGAGAGGCGCCGGGAAGCGGCTCTGCGATGACGGCATGAGCGCAGTTCTCCACTTGCGTGGTCCGCGCGACATTTTAACTTATAGCTTGGTTACACCTTCGTGACCATTATTATATTTTCTGCTTTGTCATCTATAATGGGTGAGTCACGCGAGGAGCCCGCGGTCTCTAGAGTTCATGCAACCGAGCCGTCTCTCGGAAGTATTTTAGCGGGATCATGTGATAGTTTCGAGTATTGGTGACTCTAGACAGTCTATAGAGTGTATTTGCTTCATCTCGGTTGGGGTCAGGTGGTTTTTGGACCGCGTTTGCAATCCGAGCTGCGAGGACGTCACGTGACCAACGCGTTGGTCGTCTGCGAGTGACACCGCCTTTACGCCCGCTTTTCCCCGCAGCAGGCGAAAACGCAGCGCGTGCGCACTTGCGACCAATGGGCGCAGGAGGCGTCCGTCATTGAATTGCAAACGCTGCCCATGTTATAAGATGCCCTTCTCTTAAATGCGGGCTCCCAGAGCGGCTCCAGCGAAATCGATGCCAACTAGCGGCAACGCCGAGAAGCTCCGAGACTATGTCCTATATCGTATTTTTGGTAGCTTGTTCCGCCATTGTCGTCCACTTTCGTTGCTGGGTTCTCGTAGGCAACATAGCTTCGCGCAGATGTTTATTACGATCATCGTAGGAAACAGCGCGAAATCAGACGAGGACGTAGAAGAAACACCCGGACGAGCGCTCGTCCCGTGTGCTTCTTCTACGTCCTCGTCTGTTTTAGCGCTCTTTCCTACGATGAATTCCCACCAACTCGCCCAACCATCCATTCTTATTAAGATCAACTAAACAATCGCGGTTCAGCGG
The DNA here is from genome assembly GCA_037355805.1 of Ixodes ricinus. Lineage (NCBI taxonomy): Eukaryota > Metazoa > Arthropoda > Arachnida > Ixodida > Ixodidae > Ixodes > Ixodes ricinus. Next base: position 203,665 of record JAZHYW010014730.1, read on the forward strand.
TGCCGCAACAAAATAAGGGATGAACAAGGACATGAAAACATCTTAATGGCGTGAAACTTTCTTCTCCGAGATGAAAAACAATGCCCTCACGCAAACATGTTTCCGTGCGAAATTCATAATGAGACTCACCAACTGCAGTTTATAAAATAAACATCGCCACAAAAGTCTGGTCAGCAAAAGAGAAAGGTGAACGAATGCTTAGAAACGGTCTGTTGTTTCTTTGTTATTACAACATAATTTCAGAGAGGCCTATCAGCAAAATCGAATGTCATAAGACATGTCATCAAATCTGATCACGATGGCGCATAGATGGGTGAGAAAACCCATCCTCACGTTTACTAGAGAATAATTCACTCGGAGACCGAATTTTCGCGAATCACCTACCACTGGCAAAAAACTGGTCGTGCTAACAAGTCTGACAAAACACTAATATTGCGCAAACAATATTTGCACTCTCCGCTTAATCCAGCATCTGTTTCCATTCGCACATATACGCATTCATAGGATCACACGTAATTATGTTTAAGCTCCCTATCAGTAACACCCCTGACATATAGTAAACAATGAATTACATGCCTTCGCCGGCATTTCTTGCCGAAGTGCAGTCGGGTCATATTTCGCCTTCCCGCTCCTGAGGGTTCTCGACATGACAGACCAACAGCTTAACTTAATAACAGAATCGATTGACTTCGACTTCTTTTGCAAGTGAGCCGACGTCGTTGAAAGGTCACTCGAGTTTGGCGTGACCCTCACGTAAGATTGTTTTTTCGAGGAAGGGGCTGACTATTTCCGTTTCTCAAAAGGTTGATGTTGGATAATGATCTTTTACCCGATGTGGTTGTAACGTTTGGCTACGTAAGCGCAGTGCTTTTTGGTGGGATGGGACAGCTAGACTGGCCGGTCGGGTCGGCACTCTTCTCGTCTGCCGGCTGGTCCCGCTCTTCAATCTCTTAAAACAGGGCGCACGAGTTTTGCCTTTTCCACGTGAAGCCTTGAGTGGCTGTTTGCCTGCAAGCGGTGTTTCTTTTTCTTTCTTATATATATTTTGGGAGTGTATGGGTGCGTGCTGGTGGTGTTGCGTCGGACCGCCGAGCAGCGAGTCGACAGCGCCCTACAGTGTCATGGCTACATCGTCCATCGGACCCCGGACTTCACTGAGCCTTTAGATTTCTCTAAACTTGTCGTCGAAAAACTTTTTTTTTTTTTTACTTTTTGTTGACGAACGTTTGTTCCCGGCTGCATTTGTTGCGTGAGCCGAGTATTTCTTTCACTGGGCTAGATTTTAGTTATGGTTTTGTTTGTTTCTTCGTGGCCACGCTGCCCGAAGTTTCGTAAGAGTACTTTTCGAGTTGATCCGCTCGTTAGCGTTCGTGTGTCTGGTTGGTTTTATAGTTGATGTGCCTCTTATCGACCTATTAAATTTCTGTTTTTGGTTTTACCTCTACGTGTCGTCGCCTGTCCTCCCTACTTTACACCGGGCGTGGTCCTATTGCCTGCCACCGGTCCAACCCTAGTACTTCTTGTTTTTTAAAAGTAATTTACTGTTTTACAAAAGAGCTAATATTTTATTTTTATTCATTTCGCCCCCACTCCGTGACATCTCTCCTCTACTTTTAGGCTGCTCATTATGCCCCACAGGCTCTTTTGAACTACTCTCGCATGCCCCCTTTACATAAAAAATGCTGTCCAGACTGACCTCTGCGACCTCAATACATTGTTTTAAGGAAAATAAATTCTCCTCCAATCTCCTATGTTGGCGGAGTTAATTTTGTAGTTCGCCCAGCACACTCTCATTCTCTTCCCACCTCTGCAATCTGTCCTTTATAATCTGCATCACTATTCTGTAAAATCCCGATGTAACCATTATGGGACGGACATTGCCTATGTTAACTTGATCTCGCTTTCCTTTTGCATATTAAACTCACCCGGCTTAGTTTCCATTCTTCTGGGACGTTTCCGGGCGAGATCGTAACGCATTGACGCCACCAAGCGGCAAAGCTCATGACCACGGTACGCTTGGCCCTGCCAAGGCCGATGACGTCAAGGGCGCGACGGATATCCGGAGGCGCATCGCGCTCTTCGATGGGCGATTTTGAAGCGCTCGCCAAAATACGACATTTAGAAAGCGAAATATATCCATGCGCCCAAACTATGAGCGTGAAATTATAATTTACAGGTATTACTGATCCTATTTAAATTATATTTTAATGTTCTGCGTATATTTTAAGTTTCTATTCAGAAGGCGTTTAAAGGGGCGATGCTACACTTTTTTGTACGTTCAGTAATACCGCTTAGAAATATTCCTTGACGTTCGTAACCTATGAAACAAGCGTTCGTTTTTGTTTCGTTTTTCAAACAATAACAGTTGCAAAAAAAGAAAAAATCGAGAGAAACGAGCCGGGTTCATTCCTTCAGTTCGCAATCAGAACAAGCAGCAACGCCCCAAGGTTAGGGCGCCCCTGAGAAATAGGGGCTTACCAATGCGTATGCGCCGAACCCTAACCACGTTTTGAATTAGCGTTCGCCCCTAAAGGCTGGTTCACACAGCCGCGTTTTCTTGCGTTTTCTTACGTTGCGTTGTCACCGAAACATTTGTGTCTCGAATGTCGCATGCCAGGCGATCTTCTTGAACTGGTAGCCACTCTTAATACGAAGCACATCGTCCCGGCGACTTTTGCGTAAACTTTCGTAACGTAACGTAATGTAACGTAACGTAACAAACGGAGCTATGTGAACTTAGTGTGAACCAGCCTTAAAAAGAAGCTAAAGAAGTTGTTAAAAAGAAAACGAGTTAGACGTGAATGTTAGAGTATTTTTATCCCGTGAATCTGAATATCACGTTCGTTTCTCCCGAAGATGTAACTAAACGAGAGAAAACACGAGAACCCCCGGACCAGTCGTTACGCCATACGCAGATCTTTCGGCCGCCAAGAGAGTGTCGCTCGTGTGGACGGCGCGTGCAATAGGCCCATCTCAATAAGTGTTCAGCTCATGCGCGTCGCCGCCATAACTTTAGTTCTCAGGAGGCAGACGGCAGTGCATGCGAGGGCTCGTGCCTTCTCGTGCTCTCCACGTACAGAGCTCCAGGAGGTTCTCGCACGTGCAGAAAGAGCTAACGTTCCATTGATGCATTGCGGCAGCGGTGGCGTTGTCAAACTGGCTGGTGAGATCGGTCTATTGAAAGCTTGCCAGGTATATTTCCCAGCACTGACACCAGTCGTGACGTCTTTTCTGACCTTTCTGAAAATAGGAAGAGAGCGTATGCATAGCTTTGATAGGCGCTGAAGATACGCGAGAGCGGAAATTCCGAAAACTTTGTATATGACGTCACGCTCCGGGAAGGAGGGGCTTCAAAGGTGTTTTAAAACCTATTTTCTGCAGCCTCCGTGCACCAAAATGGAAAATAATCTCGATATTCGGTATCCTGGCGGCCAAATGAGCACGATTTACGTTTTCCTTTTTTTCCCCCCTCAAATACAGAACCGTTTTAGTTTCCCTTTAATGCAGAATTCGTGAGGCACCTAACGCCGGGGTCCCACTGCTCATGCATCAAACAAGAGACAGTCTGCAAACACTAGTCACCGCAATCCTCGCTGGTTCGAATGCCGCGTGCCAAGTCTTCTCCTTGAACTCATTGCCATGCAGGCATTCGAAGCACGGATCTCGCGGTGACTCGCGTTCGAATCGGTACGCAGACAGTCTTTGTGGATGTATAGACCTTTCCAATATTACAGCACAATCCAGCGTGCGATCTTTCAGCTCAGCACGTGCTGATCGCTCGAATGGCAAAGCACGCGCCATATGCACGAACACTCAAATGGCACCGGCCACACGATCTTTTTGAAAGGTCTAGAAGCAGCGTGACCCCGGCTTAAGGCAAGCAAACATAGCGGCGCCTGCTCGCTAGCCTCAGAGCTAACTGCGATGTCGCTGCGCGATATATTTCGGGAAAATTACGCCCTCTTACGGTCCATCTGAAAATACTGCAGAGGGGCGTGCGCAAAAAGAGAAAAAAACACCAACAAGCTGGCAGGTCTATAACTCATATAATACTCACTTTCAAGAGACTGTACACGATTGATAGACTTGCCATATCTATGGTGTCTTTTGCGCACGCCACTTTGCAGTTTTTGTTTCTTTCGGATTGACCGTAAGAGGACGTAATTTTTTAAGGGGTCTATTAGGCGAATTCATCTACAACGAATGGAGCAAAAGGTTTTCCCTTTGCCTTACCTCGCTTAAATCACAAAGTATGAGCGATAATCTCGGCCTGTTGTCTTGATCGTCTTCAGATTCTGGCCCTTCTTGAAGGGGAACTCCGCAGATTTTTTTAGCTACCTAATCCAGAGGCATCACCTAAATACGGATGGCTTCCTGATTCACGAAATGCTATCTCGTTCCCCCAGATTCACTCTAGTTAATTAAAAAAGTGATATCTTGTTCGCTACAGAAACCGAAACTTTGTTCTTTCTAGTTTTTCCCCAGTTTTCCCCGCCATCCAAACGTGACGTCACCGGCGGGAAGCCAGGCGCGCGACCGGCAATCGGGTACGCTCGTGCCCGCCTTTCTCGCGTCTAACAGCGAGAAAACAGAGGCGTTCGTGCTGCCTGAAGTTGATAATAATCTATATTTTCACAAATATGATCTTGGCCTACGTGATAAACTGTGAAAAAAAAATGCACACACAAAAAAAACGAATGCATTGGGATTTTGAGAAAACCGCTTTTTCCACTCGGTACGCTCAATCCGCGGCTCGCTATAGTTTCGTGAAATCGCTAGCGTAAGTCCGTTCTCCTTCCATCAGATGCAAACAATCACGCTGGCAAAGAAAGGTCGAAGAGTCACGCAATACAGTTTTTTGACAAATGACCCAGGAACCACGGAAAATCCTCGGAATGTGCGTACAGGTGTCCCACACGCTCGCTTACTTGAAGGAACGAGCCATTTGTTTTAAATTTGTTTTAGATTTTTGTGCGAGTGGCGCGTACTTTGCTCGCCTTTCGAAGCGACCAATAGGCGCTTGCTGAGCTGTGACCTAACACATGTAGACTGCGATTCTCGTAAACATGAAATGTATAGAATGGAAAGAATCGCATTTGTGCAGGCCAGACGGCAGGTCATGAATATCCTGCTAAAATGAAAATCTAACGAGGTCCGCAACTGCTAAGCCAAACATCAAGGTGCAACGAAAGACGTATAAAATACACAAATGCACTATTCATCTTCAAATAAAGAATATTTTCTTGAAGATGCCATAGTGCGTAAAGTACAGTATTGCATCATGTTTTTTCATTCAGAATAAGTTATTTATAAATAATAATAATTGCGATTATTAAGTTAGAAAAAATTGGTACTCGGATTTGTTTTTTCTTTTTTTCTTTAGTGTCGGAGTAATATGCAACGCCTTGAAACACTCATCCACGAGTGCACAAGAGGAAGGAAATAATTCTATATAAGATTTTTCGTTTGTTAAACTTTTGTTCTGCACAGTTTCCATCAGCGGTAAATTTACACGCCTCCCCTCAACGACATTAATATTTTCATAGGTTTGAAAACTTTTCAACCCTATATAACATTTAGCTGCAATAAAATCAATTGAAGACATTTCACCACCTGTTCTGCAACAGAAAAACTGCATGCCAACCATTTGACAAACCAACCAGGCAACGGCTCTATCATATATTAATGGAGCTTAGCACCTGCTTCCTAAACCTTCGTAATACCAGACACAAATTGCAATGTGTCGAAAGTCATGTCTAAACTTCAGACTTGAACTTCGTTTAGACGTTTCAATTCGCGTTTTCGACAGATCGGCCGCGTGAGTGGACATTCCAAAAGAGTAGTCCGAGCTGGGGGATTCGATGTCCGAAACGGATGCTTACAAAAAAAAAGAAAAAAAAAAGAAAAAACATTTTCAGCTTTTTCACTCTGGTGAAGAAAGGACAGCGAAACGTACTACGGTGGAATGGTAATGGCCGACCGCCATGTCGGCAAGCCAGAGTGGAAAGGCTGGAAAGCTTGCCGCCATCTATGAACGACGGCGACAACCAGACAACCGGCAAGCCGGTTGTCTGGTTGCCGCCGTCGCTTATAGATGGCGGTAGCTGTCCGGATTGTTGTGTCAACATTTATTTGCTGGCGGACACGATCTTGGGTAAACTAGCCCTTAACAGCTCCGCTGTAAAAAAGAAATCACTCAAGCCATTGTGAGCAACAAATGTGACTGCGCCAAATGTCGACTACGTGCTAGAATGTGCACTATTTTCCCCCGATATATATTAGCCCTCTTCTTTGGACGGAGGTCTTAGTGGTCACAGCCGGCTTGAGTCTGCGATTGCCACTCTTGAAGCTGTTCCAACTGCAGAAGGACACTCAAATCTTAGCGCGCGGCTGTAAAGATACAGGGACTTCCCGAGAAAAGAGAACCATGTTTTTCGGCCCGGGTATACAAACTATGCATCGCAGAAAGCCCAAACTGCGAGAAAGTGTGACGCTAGCGGTTACGGTATAGAACGCAAAAGTTTGAGAACATCACGTTACCTGGATCAAAAGATAATTGAGAAAAAGAAAAATTATATATGAACCGACGTCCACCTCAGCTCGTGAAGTAAGCACGAGCGATTGCAAGCCTGCCAAAGATACCCTCGCGTGCACCATGCTCGTGTTTCAGCATAGCCTCCTTTATTCTGCAAAGCCTGTCAAATCGCGAAAGACTCTGGTTCGAGGCTTGTCGCTGACGTTCGTTTCTGTTTGTCGCTCTAGTGGGACTCCGGCATAAACAAACCAGAAACGGAAACAGAATTGCCTTGTACTGTATCGCCAAAATACCGTCATTTATAACAAAAAATATAGCCATTTGCTTAAAATACGACCATGCGATTATCAATTACAGGTTTAGGTGATCCCATTCGACTTATTTCTTGATCTTTTCTGTATCTTTTAAGTCTCGATTCAGTATCCCTTTAGACAAGTACAGATTCGAAACTTGAAATATCCCCGAAACCACTTCGAAACAAGTGAAATATCATCCGATAATATTCGTAAATAATAATCACACGCTTGTATTTTGAGCGGATCGCTATATTTGTCCTTCCAACCTACGGATTCTGCCGAGCGCTGTGCGAGCGCTTCGAAATCGGCCATCGAAGCGGCGCGATGCGTCTCGGGATATTTGCCCGCGACGTCACGCTCGCAACGTCACGGATCCATAAACGGCCCAAGGTACCATAACTATAGGATCGTCGTCACTTGGTTGCGCCAGCTTTATTGTCAACGCATTACAATCCCGCGCAGTGGGAATACCCGATGTAGTGGTGCACTAGAACTGAGAAGTGTGCCAAGCGCCGCTTGTTCTTGGGGGACTTCCATCGTACACTGCCGCGACGTGGTGCTGTTACTAACGGGTCCGTGACGTCAGACATTCCGACGAAGTTCGGCCCCTCAACTACCAGGTGGTATTTTGAAATCGTTTTATTCGTATTAAAATTGCTTTTTTTGCATTTACGGACGAAAGACTGATGTTTGTGAGCTGCTGTCATGAAAGAGACCACGTCTACACAAAAAAAATAGGCTCTAAAATTTCGCTTACGTACCCCTTTAACATGGACTAACCGCAAAGGCTAAAGGCGCGAGCTCTTTCGGTTTCATCACGCCTCTAGCAGTTGCACGAACGCTCGTGAAGTGGGAGCGCCGGTCAAAGCTAGCCGCTCGAGCGAGTAGCCTTTGCGAATATAAAGATCTCGCGCAATTATTCACACATTGCACATAATGAAACCTTCCTTCTACGCGCACGTTGGATGCCTAGGAATGCTGCCTCATACCATATCACCACCGCAACAGCGCCTTTTGGGGGGATTGTTTCGTTCTAAGCGACACACACACGCACACAACTTGCCTGCATTAAATTTTCTGTACGAAGTGGCTCTGACTGCCGAAAAGTAATGGCTCACCCGTCAGTCGGCCCAGAGATGGAGACACGCGTGCTTTCACTACACAGGGCGCATTTGAATCGAGGCGCGCGCCGCGCGATGCCTTCGACCCGTGCGAGTGCCACGACTCCTCCGGGACGTGGGTGGTGATTGATACGTGTAACCCAGCAATCGTGTTTTGGGGCCTTCAGGTAGCGGGGTGAGGCCGGGCATCCCTTTCCGGGGCACGACTCTGTTACGGGGCGGCAAAGGTTGTGCGGCGTAGGCAGCGTGGGTACCGTGAGCACACGAAACTAGAACTTCGCGTTGGATAGGTGGACAAACAATTATGGCTAAAGCCCTTTATTTTGGCAGTTACTTGAGCCACCTGGTGACAAAAGATGCAATCGTATATACTATGGCATTTAGAAACATGTCTCAGTCGGCAATTTATATCTGTTTATATCGTAAAAACGAGCGCCATCGGCAACAGTAATGACTTCTCTCAGCAGTACATTCCAATAACGGATAGTTTTAACAAAAAATGAAAAGGGAAAACATACTGTATAATAATATTCGTCCACTTTTTCTAGAATTATCCAGCCCTGAAGTCACGTTATGTGGTGGCAGGATGCTGATATCTCTGTCGATACTTCTATACACTCTAACAAAAGCCCGTGCATCTACTTTCCCGCACAACACTCGGAGAGCCAATCACCGCAACTTACGGAGGCAGCTCAGCGAATGACGATGCCGAAACATATGTTTAGACCAAAAAACGCACTCTGAGTTGTGACATTAAGCAATGCAAGCGTGACGCTTTGCATTGCTTAAAGTCACAACTACAAACTGCGTTTAATATACATTTAATAAACAAGAAAATGCTCATACCCTGCGATTTTTGTGCCGTGGTATTGCCTCGGGGAGAGTCAGCATTCAGGTCTTCGACCAGCGCTGTAATTATACTTTTTCTAGTGATTCTCAGAGTTCATGCTCAGAATTAACGTTCACCGCCAGTCACCGAGAATCTAGCAGCACATTACGCGCATGTCGCATTTCCAGCACAACGTAAGGAATAGGGCATATGCAGGCTCCGCGATAGTTTCCAAACGATTTACGCGTTCGCTTCTTCTTTGTCGGCTTCTTCAGTTATCCTTGACCAGAGTATATACTCGTGGACAACTTTCTGTGGCATTTCCAAAGAGGGAAAGAGAGCACGCGTGCACAGCTTTGATCAGCGCTCAAGCGCGCGCTCCCGCACCTTTGATTGCAGCCTCGCTGTGGCGCAGCTCCCGGCCGCCAGTGGCGCTTAGAGCCCATACTATTTGCCAGTGCCGCTTCAGAAACATAGGTGTTATCATGCCTCACTGGACAGGCCGTAAGACAGCGAGTGAGTATCCAGTTCGGCCGTGGTGAGATCGGTCTATTCGGGTGATAAATCGCCGGCGAGTCCTTGCCGCCAGAATTGGAACCAAAACCAAAACACCCTCTCCAACGGAAAACCAAAACGCTGGTAGCGCCGGCAACGGGCGTTTTAGTTTTCCTGAGTCGCGCGTGAACTTTGTTAACTTCTTCGATTATTTTATGGCACAATGAGCACGTTGTATGCATTAACGACATAAATTCAGGCTTACTGAGATATGTGTAAACACAAATGGCTCCACAATATTTGTTTTCGAAATATTGACATTACCACAGTCCGCACAGCTTACAGGATCTTACATTAGATACTTAATTGGAGGTCAGATTAATAAATCTGGGTGGCGGTACCCGCGCACCCGTCCAATTCTAATACTGAAAATGACTTAATTTTCGCGAGGACCTACACTCTCAGAAAAAAAAAGGTACATTCTTACACCCCTTTTCACATAAAATACACCCCAAAACTTCAGTTCGACGTACGGTGCAGTGTGCACTGACGTTGAACCGGCGGTACCAACGTTCACGAGCGGCTTGATAGCCGAGTTGTACAACTTATTAAAATAGGTAATGTACGTTTGACTGACAGCAAAAAACGTAATCGGGGTTTTCTTGGCCCTTTTGCAAAACCTCAGTGTTTTTTTTTGTTTTGTTTTAGATACTACTTTAGCTGTTTAATATATTATATCACACGGTTATCAAGACCCTCGTAAAAGTTGGGGCCGTCAGTGTGACGTCAGTGCGCTGTCGTCGATCTGAAGTTTTGGGGTGTATTATATGTGACAAAGGATGTAGGGCTACACTCTTTTTTAGTTTAAAGTGTAATTTTAGCGAATTTCGCGAATCCCCTACAATTCGCGAAAAATAGACCCCGGAAATGATCCCGGTAAAATAGAAACACATTGGAATCTATATCGAGATTCCAGCGCGTTGCGAAAATTAGAATCTGCGAATTATTCCAAAACTTCAGCTTTGTCCTAAATCGCGAAATCTTGAGCCCGCGAAAGACTAGTCGTTTACAGTATATTTTGTTTGGATTTCCGAAAAACTGCTGTCATCTTAAAAGGCTGTCAGAAGGCTATTCAGCGCAGGCGGCGGAGGAAAGCTCATCGGAGAAAAGCTCACCGGAGAAAAGTTCACCGCAAAACCGGCAGATGCGGAGAAAAGCTAACGGCCCTTGGGTGGAGATAAAGAAAAGCTCGCCGACTTTTAAAATTTTTCTTAGCTTAGCGGATTGTGCGTCTCACGTGGCAATTTAACACAATTAAAATTCGCTACGTCATTAAAAATGATTGTCCTCTTTTTTTGTTAAATATTCTTAAAGTTTATGGGCCATATTTACTGATTCCCCAGAAATTAGTAATCACCCATTCTGTATATTAATAAAGCCGTAAGTATAAAATCAGAACATGGGACACCCGTAAAAAAGACAACAATTTATTGACAGCCTGACAGCGCGCCGTCAGTAGCTCTGTCAGAAAAGAGGTTTGTTTTTTGCGCGCTAATATGAATAGCGGTGTGTGAACCGTTTCAGCTCCGAAGATTGTGTGGTGCCTGATAGATAAGTAGGTGTCTGTTGATGTAATCAGTGTTGGCTACGCACTTTTCTTCCTGCTTTTTTTTCCTTTTTTTTTAGTAATAAATCTTTAGTTGCGGGAACAGCTTCGTCCTGTCGTGTTTGCTATCTTAACTCCGTCTTCACTTTAAAAAACGCCTGCGCGTCTACTTACCCGTAAAACACTCGAAAAGCCAATCTCTGCGATCTACGAAATCAGCAAAGCGAATGATGAGGCGGAACATCTGTTTAGACCTCAAAATGAAGTCTGCGCTGTGGCATGACGCAATGCAAGCATGACGCTTTGCATTGCGTAATGGCACAGCGCAGACTTAATTTTGAGGTCTAAACAGATGTTCTGCCCCATCATTCGCTGAGCTGATTTCGTAGATCGCAGAGATTGGCTTTTCGAGTATTTGAGGGTAAGGAGACGAGCAGGCATTTCTTAGAGTGTTCGTCGTTTGAGCGGTTTTCATCATCTATTCCAGTGGCTCTCATATGGGGGTCCACGGACCCTTTCGGATCCGCGAAGGCATTCTAGGCGTCCGCGAAGCCCTGCCTCATCAGTCGAGCCCGGCAATAAAAGTTGCCTTTTTTTTCAGACTGAGAAGGAACGTTCCAGTTTTCGAGCGAATTTTCTCGTGTTTATGACAATGAGAGAAGTCTACTTCACACTATTTGTTCGTTATATCCGTTTATTAAACCGTTATCATAATTAACCTAAACCTTTCTTTTCCCCTTACCCCGAACGGGGTCCTTCCTCATCTCCGCCGATCCAAAGGAGCTCCGCGAAACATCGATGTTTGAGAACCACTGATCCATTCTTGACGTTCACCAACTCGCCCAATTCTACCTTACAGAAGACTAGTTTTATGTAGGTCACGAGTAACAACGGTGACAGTGTACAGCCCTGAAGGTCATGGGTGGTTCGCCATAGAAGGACACTATCACACAGAGACAACGTGTGGACAAACAAGCATGAACGGCTAGAAAACGTGCATGTCCGTGGACGAAAGAAACCTAGATATCCTACTGACCGTCCTATCCTGTTTTCAAAGGTTAAGAAAAGCTTCAAAGATAATTTCAGGCACCGCGTTGCTGCGCATAAACCTTAGGATTTTCGGCATTTAAGTTTTGCTTTCTAGGTTTTAGGCAGACATTTTTATGTTTTCGAACTTTTTCTCTTTTTTTTTAAGTTCTTAACGTTTTTAGTTAGGGTTTCATTGCCTAGAGCAGTGGTTCTCAACCACTGATGTTTCGCGGACCCCTTGTGGATCGGCGGAGATGATGGAGTACCTCGTTCTTGGTGACGGGAAGGGAAAGGTGTAGGTTAATTATGACAGCGATTTAATAAATGGATATAGCTAAGGGCTAGTGTGAAGTATACTTGCCTTATTGGCATATACACGAGAAAACTCACCCGAAAATTTGAACGCTCCTCTCAATCTTAGAAAATACAACTATTATATAAAAGGGGCCCTGAAAAAAAAAGTTTTTATTTTTAACAATTTGGTTGGGACACGCGTGTCCAAAAATTAATTTTACGCGAAAAAAAAAAATAGAGCAATATTGATGGCGCGAGACACGATTTAGTCGGTAGTAACCTTCTTTCCACTTGTTTTCTTTCTCGGCATTTCGGGCGCGTGGAAGAGAGGTGGATCGGCTTCGCCTTCACGTTGAGGCGGAAAGCGCGAATGACCATCTCGTTGAGCGAATGACCATTCCGTGACGTCATAAACTTTGAGCGCAGAATTTCAAATAAATCTCTCGCCGTCAAAATGACTCTAAAAATACTTTATTTTTTCGCGTAAAATTTAGTTCTCGAAAAACGTGTCCCAACCAAGCTGATAATTTTTTTTTTTTCAGTGGCTGTTTAAGACAAGCCTTCGCGATTGGGGAAAAGACGAAGGACACCACAACCCACAGAGTCTCAAATACAGCTCAATTGCCGGGCTTGACTGATGAGGCTGGGCTTCGCGGACCCCAGAAAGACTTCGCGGACCCCCATCTGAGAACCACTGGCCTACAGAGTAAACACACAGAAAACACTCGCTCGCAATTATTAATTTGGGAGCAATACACCCGATAAGTTTAACAAATATTACAAAAAAGGACATTCTGGTTTTTTTTGCAAAACTGACGAATTTTAGTGATAATAAATCGACGTATGTTACGCATGATTTGACAGCCTCGATATAAAAAGAAAAAAATCGGCTGAACTTTTCTCCGCATACGCTCAATGACCGGTGAGCTTTAATTCATTTCTGCTGATTTTGCTGTGAGCTTTTCTCCGGTGAGCTTTTCTCATCTCCGGGAAGCTTTTCGCTTGTGAGCTTTTCTCCGGTGAACCTTTCTCCGGGATTCGCCAGCGCCGCTGATCATATTTATTGTCCTATTAACGTTTTACGGAATACTCAGTCTTTTCATTACGGCCACCCCTTTAAAATCTTAATGCGTGTTCAAGTGTCGAGCTGCAACACTATTCATACAATTTTTTTTACAGCAGTGTATAACACGCCGTGTTCCAGGACAAACTGACCTTGGACCAGTCTTGTACGCGTTACTGAAAAAAGTAACCGATTACAATTACAATTACTCAATACGAAGAAAGCAAAGCACAAACAGGGGACAGAGACAGACATGTACAAGCTTACAGTTCACAACATTTATTCGAAGCCAGCACAGCCCCGCCGACAAAAACATCGGTTGGGAAAGGAGGGGAACGGGGGAACGTAGGTGGAAAGAAGGCGCATAACTGCGAGAACAAGGAGTACGGCAGAGCAGCCGACGCACGTTCGTGTTTTGCTTTCTTCGTATTGAGTATTAATCCAACACGCTCGTCAAACTCATCAATTACAATTATTTTATTGAAAAATTTAACTGGTAACAGTAATCAATTACTGCATCACAAAAGTAATTGAAAAATTACCTGAAATTAAGTGATTACTTTTCACGTTACTTTTGTAACTTTTATTACGGAATTAAAACTGAATACATATCTTCAAAGTGGTTACATTTTGTTTTATTTTGTCAGACTTTCCATTTTATAACTCGAGAGAGCACGGGACCGTCTTCGTGGGAACATTGAGAACAAAATAAGCTATTGCTAGGAGAATTCGTCACTTCCTTCAGTAATAGAGACAGACATTGAGAAGAGAGAGAGAGAGAGAGAGAGAGCAGGATAAATAAACAGCCATATGCTGGACTAGTAGAAACCCCCATCTAGTAACACAAACAAAGACGTTGGCTTCCTTTAAAAAGATTTTATCTTTATCTTGCGTTGGTTTTTCTATCGGTCCTCGAAGCACAAAGGAGTGTCTGTCTCCATGGCTACGTTTGCAAATCGAACCCGCTATAGGCAAACACTGTTTCGTTTGTGTTTGTCCTTTGTCCCCCTTATGTTCCCCTACACTCTAAAAAAAGTCCGTGCGTCTGCTTCCGGCACAACACTCGGAGAGTCAATCACCGCAACTTACGGAGACAGCTCAGCGAATGACGATGCCGAAACAGATGTTGAGACCCCAAAAAACGCTGTCTGAGTTGTGACATTAAGCAATGCAAGCGTGACGTTTTGCATGGCTTAATGTCACAACTCAGAGTGCGTTTTTAATCTAAACATGTGTTTCGGCATCGTCATTCGCTGAGCTGTCTCCGTAAGTTGTGGTGATTGGCTCTCAGAGTGTTGTGCCGGAAAGTAGACGCACTCGCTTTTTTAGAGTCTAATCCAGGGATTATTATTGTCATTCTTGTCCAGCTCGCTTGCACCTTTGCAATACTTGCATTTATCGTAGTTAAGGTAACCTTTTTGTTCTCATTACGTGTTATACAAGCTGGTGAACTTTTTCGATATGGAAGGGGGATCTTTGTCGTGGCTTGATGAGGTCAGTGCATAAACACAGTCATCTATGCCGCGGTAAACCCGGAATGTAACAACCCGTACACAGGAAACCAGACACTCTCGAGAGCTCGAGAGTCAAAAGAGCGCGTTGACATTCTAATCCTCCTGGTATCTTGGCTTTTTTGTTTGTTTTTTTGTTTTAGTTGTTTAGGGGTAAAATAAAATGTGTCCAACGTCGGTGAAACATATACGAGTGACCCATGGGCAGACAAACTGATTATTTACGTAAAAAACTCAAGTCAATAAGTTTAGCTCTTTCGGAAAATATTTGAATCACAGTGACTGAATTACAGCGAGAGTTACCACAGAAAAAAGTAATTCATGCGCTAAAAAGTTACAATAAAATATAATTGATTACAAGTCATCAGTTACTTGCAACGCGTTATGTACAAGTCTGCCTTGGACAAGCCGCCAGCTGGACGATTATTCCAAAAATGTTGGCTTCCTTTAAAACATTTTATCTTTATCTTCGTTGGTTTTGCTATCTTTTCTCGGAGCACAAAGGAGTGTCTGTCTCCATGGCTTCGTTTGCAAATCGAACCTGCTATTGGCGAATATTGTTTCGTTCGGTCCCCTTTACCGATTCGGATATGACGATACCGGATATTCAGTCTGGCAGACACGCTGCCCGAATTCTTGAAACTCGGACAAACCTGGTGCCAACAAATTGTCAGCACGCGCCCGAGAAGCGCCACCCGAATGGCGCGCACTCGCCAGCCTTTAACCACACGAACTCTCTTGCCAAAGATATGGCAAAATATTTTGCGGGAAATGACCACCCGAATTAGCCATAATTTTATTGTGTGTGTGTTTAGACAGCCGGAAGTTATAAACAGCCTAAATGGTCGTCTGGTGTTTAAGCTGTAGATAAAAAAATTTGCCAGTAGAGAACCACTGCTAGCCTTGGGTACTTAACGTGCACCACGCAGCAGTTATACACCACCGCACGCGGTACGATGCTCATTCCGATTAAAACGGGCAGGGGGGGGGATCGACCTAAGTATCCCTGGGTTCTGCAGAGCGAGCTTTCGCTCTACCCGCTCCAAGCTTCGGTGCGTCAGCACATTCGGCCATTTGCTTGCTTTACATATACCACACTAGCGCATCAAATCGAGATTTGACTATCTCGATTGGTAGTAGATGGCTAGAAGAAGAAGTAAAGAGACAGGGTGGGCATGATTGATCCCTGCTCGATTCGATACGCTAGGATCGCATCCATGTAAACCAACGTTACTAAAATACTCGGTTGGGAAACTCCCTCTTGAAACCCGGACCGCTCGCGTCCGCCGAGACCAAACTAAATAAGATAACGGCGCTACCCATTAGCGACTACTCAAAACTTGAAAGTTCGTTCATATTGCTACTGCGAAATGGCACCGTGAGATGGCGCCACCGGCCCTTGGGCGACTCGACCTGAACCGACACGGGCAGACGTGCAGTTCCCGGAGTGGCCGCTGCGGGAGAAATGGGGCGTTGCGATCGCCATTTGTTCGGTTCTTGAGTACGGATCGAAGCCACTTTTTCGAAGCAGGCTGTATGGCAGCTTCCCAACTGAGTTGTTCTAGTAACGTTGATGTAAACCTAGCCATGAATGTGATCGCACCAAATCGAATCGAGCAGAGACCAATCACACGGACCCTGTCTCTCTACTTCTTCTCGTCTACCCATCTACGACCAATCGAAATAGTCAAAACTCGATTCGATGCGTTGCGGTCGCATCTTTGTAAACGCAGCCACTGATTCTTTATTGTATTTGTGATGGTCTTGTAAGAACGTCAAATGCGCTAAAGCACGAGGCCCGTGCCTCGTGCTTTAGCGCATTGAGTGGTCGGTCGTATCCCTGCGTGAAGCAAAGACCCCAGCCTGGCAGTGGTACTGCACTGGCAAAATTTCTCATCTACAGCTAAGGCACCAGACGACAATTCAGGCTGACTAAGTTCCGGCTGTCTAAACACAAACACAAAACAATTAATGGCGGCGGAGCACTCGCTCGATAGGCTCCTGCTCCGCGCGCTCGCT
Source organism: Ixodes ricinus (assembly GCA_037355805.1). Classification (NCBI taxonomy): domain Eukaryota; kingdom Metazoa; phylum Arthropoda; class Arachnida; order Ixodida; family Ixodidae; genus Ixodes; species Ixodes ricinus. Next base: position 220,463 of record JAZHYW010014730.1, read on the forward strand.
CAACAATGGTTGTCGGTACTTGGAAGAAGCGCGAAGCGTGAATTTTATCGAGTGTCTTTACCCCAGCAGGAAGGCGCAGTATACTTTCATGCTGTGTGTTAACGTTGAAACCCGCGACGCTCAAAAGCATTAAAACTGCCAAGCCGCGTGTGGTTCTCTCTCGTGGCAATCCTGCGTTGTTACTGAAATACATTTTAGTATTCTCTCGCTTCCCTTTTTACTTTGACGGTGGGATCAAGACAAGCGTGAGCAAACAGCATGTTATCTTCTCGCAGGTTAGTGTCGGAAATGAGAGCAGCGTGGGCCCACGTCTTCCCCCCCCTCCCTCCTCCCCTCCTCGCGGCGATCGAAATTCCCGTCACGTCTTAGGTGGCCGATGCCGCGTTGAAGCGGGAGAAGAAACGAAAAAAAAAACGGCCGACGGATGAACGCCACTCTGCTATAAATACCCCCCAAATCCCATATTCTGTAGGGCTCTCACGGACACGTCTGCTTTTGCGGAAGATAGCGAGCCGCCACACATCACGTAGCGACGACCGTCGATCCCAGGCATAGGCCGACGCACTCCGCCTTCCACGCAAGTGACATCGCGGCGGAGGTCGTAGATTTACAATGCCTACGCGCATTCGGGTTGGCACGCGCTCGCGTGGGCCTAATAAGGTGCTATAGATACACACACTCGGCCATGCTATGATATTCACTTGGAATGTTTTTCACTTTACAGGAGCTTACTGGCACTAGTGGGACCCAGGCATAGTCGCACGCAACACCATTTAAAGCCCCTCTAGCCTAGGAAAAGTGGCGCCATTCATCGTTGAGAAAATGCTCGACACACATGCCGCGCGACACATCTGGCAAGAACATGGCGTCTGAAATCTAACTCAGAGCTGCGCTGTGCCGCCATGATCTTCCCAAGGGCTGCACGTTGCACGTGCCTCGTGGAACGACACACCTTGCGTTACTTTTAAAACATGAAGGGGCTTTAACACCACTGACCAAGAAAGTCCTTCGTTGCGGTGCAATTTCAAAGACAAAAGCGAGCGTTTTCTTTCAATCTCAACTTCTCGAAACTTGATGACCTAACTGGGGGATCGCAGTACTCCCCAGTCACGATATTTGAATGCGGCTCATAGAGTGAACCCGAGGATTGCATGAGCACTCGATTTTAGCTCGTGATAATCGATAGCTCGACAAGCATTCGGGTAGTGATCTGTGTCTGATCGCAGCAATGACGACAATAGCCGACCCATAACAATGTCTGGAACTCAGGGCGTGTCCTGTGCTTTGCCAACCCAAGCGCGTACCTATAATCAGACTTGTACGTAACGCGTTACAAGTAATGGATTACTTGTAACCGGTTACATTTTACTGTAAGTTTGTAACGCTTCAATTACATCCTTTAAGGAGTAAACATCCTTGTAATTGAATTACTTTTTTTGCGGTAATCGATTACAAAATTACCCATTATAATTTTTCTCAATTTCTTCTTTTTTCTTTTTTTTTTTGGGGGGGGGGGTGGAGTGGGAGGGGTTAGATGTGCTGCAGTCACTGAACTCTAGGCAACGGTAATTTTTTTTTTTCGAAAGCACTACGCACCGGATTTTCCAGATTGTAGGTCACCTCACTACGCTTCGTTTCCTGAGTACATATTTTTTGGTGCACGGGTGACTACGTCCGGGTATGAAAAATGGCCTTATCCAGCCTCTTGTGAATACTGTATTTCAACAGCGCTCTTATTATTTTTTTTTTAAGAGAAGGGTTGGGTGTGTGCGCGTAACTCACTCAGCTCTAAGCAAAAACAATCAAGGATTTCTTTTTTTTTCGGAACAATTGAGCACGACATTTCAAGGATTATGCTACCGTAATAAAAAAAAGTTGAATGAAAAGTAACGTGGGAAGTAATCGATTACTTTAGAGTAATTTTTTATTACATTTTTTAGATTGTAATTGTAATTGTAATCGGTTACTTTTTTCAGTAACGTGTACAAGTCTGCCTATAATTAACATTTATTTATTTATTTATATTTATTTATTTATTTTCATACTCTCAAGGCCCGGAGGCTCTACAGAGAGGAGTGGGTGATACAGATGAAATCGTTGGCAAACTTCTTGAAGTATGTGGCGTCCTGGATGGACACGATGGAGGCGGCATATAATCGGCTTCAGATCACATGGCCGCTTGCTCTGGCTGCGAGTGGAGGGGGTGAACGCTGCTCGGTTTTCTTTCATTTTGTCTGCGACTTGTATTGCGTGTTGTGAAAAACGAACGCGTGGTTTGTAGGTCATTATCGTCAGGGATCGGTGTTTGCGAGAATAATGAGAGTGCGCAGGCCTTCCCTTCTGCGTCTGTTCCTTCGACTTAAAGTTCTTTGTTTTCTTCACCACAGTCTCAGGTGTTAAACGACATGATCGGTATTTGCGCGAAGTGCACGAATCGTTGCATCGCCCTTTTAATTGCGCGCCTTTCTTACGTCGCTGGACATAAATTTGGCGACGAGGACCCGCAGCTGATTACAAAAGCTTAAAAGTTTTACAGCCTGTTGTGGGAATAGCAAAGCATTTTAATGTGCCTCAATATTTTCGAAGAAAGCTCGACCACGCATATATTTTAATTCGTCTATTTCTCTCCCCTTTAAATGTCTAAAATGTCTACCTCCCACCTGAACGGGTAGAAGAGGATTATTTGTTCTCTCTTGAAGTTGATCACGTCCGTTACGGGGTAGCTGTGGTAGCCGAGTATCGCGGTCTCCTTTCGGGCTCCGAGACGCTAGGTGTCTAGCTCGGCTGGCCGCATTTCGGCCAGCCGATCTAGGCGCTGCTTCCGCTCCTCTTTATCGTTCGCCCGCCTTGCACGCTTAGCGGCGGCATCCGCTGCCTGACGCTGCTCTCCCTGTTAGCCGGTTTCGGCAGCCCGTCTCCTTCGGCCACAATCCGTCGCCTTTTGTCGCCTACTTGGACCAGCGCTAGTACTTGGTTCACACTCCATTTTGTAGCACAAACCAAGGCATACGCGCACCGCACACCTGCAAGTTCCGACTCGCCCCAGCATCTGAGTGCGCATTGGCTTCCACCCCGTGACGTCGCCTCCCCCTCGCCTTTGTCCTTCACTACTCTCGTCCTCTCCACGCAACGCGCTTCCTTTCCACTGTTTTGTACACAGAAAGGACGTCGTCAGCTTTGTCCTGTCATGTGGGAAGAATAAAGAATTATTGGGCGTACCGAGTTCTGTTGCGTTTCAGAAATTCGAAGAGTAATTAAATGAAGCTTGAGTCAGGGGTGGCGCGGTAGACGTCAATTGTACCGTTAGTTTACTCTAACTTTAGTTTTTGTTTCGTATTGGGGAGGAGATCAAACAGTCACGCCTCTAGCGGCATGCTGCAGCTTTGTGGGCACCAAACCGAGTTTTCTTGTTTGTTTTCGATCAGAGAAATGGAAGATGACGATTCGAAGGCCGCTCCTCGTGCGTCCAAAGCATGCACTGGTCAAAGCGAAGAGCTCGTGCCCAGACCGTGCTATAGGCGAGGTTCAATTTATTTGCTTTTCTGTGTTAGTAAACACCGGGCTGTGTGGACAACAAGCTTGATAAAGCGCCCCCTATAGTTCGATCTCCTGCCCATTACTTCATTTTTAAATCTTGAAATGCCAACTCGCTGCTAAACGTTATGCTGATTCAGAGTTGCTTGCCTTGGGATTCATGCACGGTTGGATCTGCATTTTATGTGGCTCTCTTATCAAAACTAAAGAGGTGAATAATGCTCTGTTGTCGAATGGCTCGAGCTAACCTTACGGATATTAATACGACTATCTCGAGGAAGGAGAGAAACTTTTAAGCTGTTGATTTACCGCTTAACGTGAAGGGAGCTTTCAAGTTTCGCTGTCTCCTCAATAGACCATTTGCAAAACGTGCAGCTACGCCCAGTAACTCCGAAAGGAATTCTGGGAATCGACTGTACAGATTCAGCTGTAGCAGGCAAAGGAGGCTATGAGACAACGCAGGTGAGCGGGTGAGGGCAGGCGGGCAACTGTGCCCTTGTCAGTGTCCCTTTAAAGTCACTGGATCATGGGAGAGTAGCGCCATTGGTTGCCTTTACCCCAGCAGGAAGGTCCGTGCTCCGGAGCGCGAGAGTTTGGCGCTGCGTTCTCTAAACGGACAGGAGCGCCGCCGGAGACTGACACTCGAGTGCGCTCTTCGTTCACCGCAATGCAAGCATGACGCTTTGCATTGCGTGATGCCACAGCGCAGACTTCATTTCTAGGTTTAAACGAATGTTCCGCTTTCTCATTCGCTGAGCTGATTTCGTAGCTCGCAGAGATTGGCTCTTTGAGTGTTTTGCAGGTGAGTAGACGCGCATGTATTTCTTAGAGTGTAAACGACAGTGTTAGCCATTTTGTAGAGTAATACCTGCTTAAACTTGTTTGCGTTTTCTGTTAGTACTGGGCTGCATTAACGCCAAGAAGCAATGCAAAAGGTCGCTCTACATATTGTGAACTTAGAATTCCGTTAAACATTTGAGATTCCTTCTATTCATATGAAGGCAGATAACCAGATCGTACGTTGCTAGGGGGAATGGTTTCTCAAAGGACCTCATATTTATTAAACCAAACCCAAATTGATACATATCGGTATGACATGTTTAAATGCATAGCCATTATAGGGCCAACTCTTAGCACTTTCGTGTCCGTGGGATGTACCATCGATGGAAAAAGAGGAGCTGAGCCTCGGTGGACAGGAGTCGTCACGCTAAATCTAGAGGACGATGTTCACATAACGGCGTCGTCAGCGTGACGGTCATCACGTAACTCCAAAACGTCACATGATATTATGACGTCACGTCACACTGTGACTTCGTGGACTGATCGGCGACGACAAGCTAACTGCTGACAATCCTTTCCCAGAAAGAAAGAAAAAAAAGTCTTACTCTACAAAGTATGAGTGCGCTCTGATTTAGTTATGACGGCATGCTTGTGCATTTCCATATACTACGTCTCACCATAACACGAACTTCAGCTAAGACTACACGCGCGGGTATAGCTCTGGGCTATGCTCCCATTGGAGGAGCACTCGTGCACCCGAGGCGCTTCCAAGCGTCAGGAACTCCCACTAGTAGCCTTCACGGCAAAGGGAGCTAAGGCTAGCCTATAGAATAAATACGTTGCGGGGAAGGTTATCCACCCTAATCGCAGTCACGCTACGGCACAATTTTCGTTTGATGCCTGATCGCTTCTTTTAGTTTGTTTGATATGTCGTCAGAAAGAAACATTGCTGTCAGAAATTACCGAAAGTCTTTTCTCACGCCCTTTTCTCGATGATCCGATATCCAGCAGCTCGGCCATCGAGACGTGCCTCACGGTACCGGGCAAGCTTTCGCGACGGGCTTTTCTGTATCGTTGGTTGTGCAACGTAAATTGCTGCTCTTTATCGCCGATGTTATCGTTCTGACGAACCAGTGACCCCACGCGTCTCCCTTCTGGGAACCTGCCGGTCACCGGCGGTCCACTGAAACACTCTCGTATCCGTGCAGAAAGCGTAGACTCCACCCCGGCAGAAGCACATCGCCAGGCGGTGCAGACATGCGACCGATCCGTCGTGCTTAGCTGCACGGAAGTCGTACTCCAGTACTAATATGATAAAGATTGTGTTTTTAATTGAATTTTTATTTTTTTACAATATATTGCATTTTTTTTACGTAGGCAGAAATAAGAAAAAAGCGACAAATACGAAATGAAATGCTTTCGTAATATTGCTACTGTGGAATGTAGACTCGCGGGTTCCATACATATTTTTTTCGCTCAATTCACAGCTTCCAGAAAACAATGAATGTTAATTTGATCTTGCCGTCAACTACAAAACTTCAACTGACTAACCGCCACGCTTTCATTGACTTATTAGTAGGGCTGGGCACTCGATCGATTAACCTAGCGATTAACGTATTAATGCTTTAATCGCGATAATTTTTTAACCGGTTAATCGGTTAATTTTAAATACACACACAAAAAAGTAAAAAGGTCAACGCTTTCACCACGCAGACGTGGACGAGCACACCTGTACGACGGAAAACGTTAGGTGAAATTCTGACCTAAAGTAAACTGTATGGGCGAGATTTGTAACTCCAAACAAGGTGGAGAAGGGTATACGTGTCCCAGCCAATTCAACGACGTGAGAGTGTCCGTTTAGCGCAGCAGAGACTATTGTGAACCATCAAGGAGTTCGCTATTGACTGACGGAGAAGATGAACGAACCTCTTTGCTTTTGCGGCTGAAGTAATGTTTTGTGAGTGTGTGTATCTTTTGGCTATTTTCAACTACACATCAAGAGTGATTTAAAATCCGAAATTATACATTGCGCCGTTTTTCACATATCCAGCAAAGACAAAGGATGTAATTTAGGCTTTTTAAAACAATTATGCGTATGAATGAACGAAACCGATCATTCGATTAATTAATCGTTAAAGGGAAGCAATTAATCGGGCTAAAATGTTTAATCGACGCCCAGCTCTACTTATGAGTCGATTAATCTGTTGAGCTGATTGATATCCTGGCATATTATATTGAAACAATTAAAGTTAATCATATCTACTTTGTTGTGTTTTACTACGTATGAATGGCATATTGCTGTCTCATGTGAAACTTGACATTGTGAGTCTTAAGTATAACACGGGAAACGTTCTTAAAAGCGAAATAGTTAAGTTATTATTTAATCAGTAAAATCGCACTCTATGGGAATCAGAAAAAAAATTGTTGAAGTGGCTTATTGTGTCGAAAATTGAAGTGTCAACAAATGAATAATGGCGCAAGAAATATCAATGCAGTGTTTATTTTTACTTTCTTTTTGGTCACGTGAATTTTGCCAACTCAAAACCCAATTGATTAAACGGTTAAATTATGTATCTATATTAAAGCATTAATCAACTAATCCGAGGATTAATCAATGATCGGCCCACTCTTAATATGTATTTAGCGACCTTAGTGCTGATGGTTAAACAAAGAGCCCGTGAGAGTCGTTAGCTGAGTAAACAAGTGCCGCTGCGGCCAACACTTCACGTGTCGTGGTGAGGGTTGTTTGTTGAAGCCTAAAATACTCCGCTACGCTTCAAAAGTCGAATATATGATCAGAGGTTTAGATTAGCCTCTTGAGCCTTGACATCTGCGGCCTCTTGAGTCTTGACATACTAACAAAAAGAACATTACCGAGAAAATCATTTGATAAACACGGACGTTGCTACTCTGCTCGCTTGCACTCTTAGCCAATTGATCTCGACAGTTTCTTTCACTTACCTCGTCGTCGTGCCAACGCAACCGGTCATAAATCTGAACTGGAACAGGCGTTCTCAGTTTCGTCAGCGCAGCGTAGTAGAATTATTGCGATTCCGAGAAACCCACACCACAACAGAGTAAAAGGAAGCATCGGCTGCAGCGCTAATGACAAACTCCTAGAGGCTAGTGACAAACCAGATTTTCCGATAACTCTCAGTACTAACTTCGAACCAATGTACATTTCTATTTCCGCAAAAGCATACAAGTTTCACGAAAAAAAAAAAATATTCCTTACGAGTGTTTTTGTTTTGTTGTTTTTCCATCAATTTACAGTGGCAATAGTATATCAAAAATCGCGACGAGGAATTTTTTTTCTTTTACGTTTTCACCTTTGTGAAAGAGAAATCTTTTCGTAAAGGATCAAGCATTACATAAATCGGGCACCTTACCCGGAAACGGGCATCCGTCGTCGGGATTCGTACTTCCCAACGTGCGTCCACAGCAGGCGACGCCGCGGATATACACACAACCTCTCGTTTCAATTGCTGCCTCATGTTCACCGCAAAATTCGAACTGTACTGAAGCACCGAGCAGTGTACAGCAGCATTTTCTGTTGAAATTGTTTTCCAAACGACAGCATGCTTCAAAATAAACGCAAAAACGTTCAGATCCTCGCGCGCGAACGCGGAGAGCCTAGGGGTCGGCCGTATTTGTATCCACACTATGATGATGATGATGATGATAGCGCGACGGTGGCGCAAGCCTAGGTCGATCTCGAGGTCAGTACGGGAATAGTCGCCCGCTCGGTTCGATTTGATTGCGCGGGGCCGCCATATTGTAGCCAACTATTTCAGCGCCGCACCGCGCTTCTCAAACGAAGCTTGAGATCGATGTTTAGGTACAGACAGTGTACTATAGAAAGCGGGGGAGTGTTTAGACCGGCGCGGCTTCGCAATGGGACCTCGTAAGGCTGTGCGTGTAGACGAGAAAACCGCGGCGCTGCACTCGTCACGATAGTAGAAAAGTCGCTGCAGCCCGCCAAGTTCCGCGAATATTGCATCAGGCGTTCGCAACCGTTCGTAACTGTTCGCAACGCGCCTACGCGCCTATCTTGCGGCGTACGTGCGCCACCACCACCAAAGTCGAAAAAAGTCAAATTGGACGTTTAGTGTTTATACAGCGCAAGGTCGGTCTGCCAGGATGGGGCGACACTGGTGTGTCGCCCACAACCACCACCCTAGCGCAGAGTCGTATATAAAGTTTGGCTATTCGTTGGGAAGTATAGGAGGCAAATGAGGAGGCGCCATTGGCGGAAAGCGTGCTGGGCATGTTCCGGGAGTCTTCACAAATTCGAATGTGGCCAACCAGAAGCCGGAAATAACACCCTGGCGGTGGTCGCGAGAAACGAAATTAATAAGAGCATCAGAGCAACTCTCGCTGACTGAAAATATGGTGCACGCGATGTTTCAATCACGGTCATCCAAAATCATGGTGGAAGAAGCGACTAGAGGAACGATCGACATAATCGGTACGCCAGGCGCCGTGGGCCGGGAATCTGCCGTCTGAGTGGTCACACTCTGTCCGAGCGAAACAGAGTTCGAGCGGCACATTCGTTCCTTACATCTTTTTGCATGATTATAATCGAAACGTCACGTGCACCACAGTTTCAACCATGAAGAGGTTACTCAATTTAACCCTTACGCTCTTCTTAAAACAGTTTCTCGCTACCACGCATCTAGGGCATTCTTTTCGACCTCTGTGCTGGCCAAGAGAGCATGCCAAGCCCTCTATCTGCGCCTGGCGCACGCCCTGGCACTGCCCGCTCCTCCCATTGACCAAACTCTCTCTATATACGGCTCTGAGTAGAGTGGTGATATCTTGAACTTCCTATATAGGTGCATGACATCTGAGATTTTTGGCACGCAGGACTCTCCTCAGGCCACTCCATTCGCCGGGAGAGACTGAAAAAAAAAAAAAAGGTGGTAGAGAGCCTGTAGTAAAGAGAGTATCCAACTAGCTTGGCTAGGGTACTAGAATGGTTATCCCGCAATCACCTCACCCTTAACATTAAAAAAAGAAAAGTATACACTATTTCATTTTAGGGAAAAAACAGAAATTGACCCTATGACGAGATAGCAATACGAATGGATAGAGAAGAGTTACAGCAGGTGTCTTACAAATATCTAGCTGTATTTTTCGCTTCATATGCACTGGAAAAGCCATATCAAAAATATTTGTTCAAACGTTGCATATGGATGGTACACTTTGTTAAAAACGCGCGAATGTTTTGATTTTAATATTCTGTGCATTATTTAATTCGCATTTGTGCATAGTCATCTGACCTACTGTACGGAGTCCTGGGGAAGTGCATACACCACGTATAGTCTTTTTCAAAAGTTTAGAGCCTACCGCACGCGTGGCCGGAGCGGACTCGCTTCCGTGCAGCGGCGCTCTTATCGTCGCTCGTCTGGGTGCGAAGCCATCTTTGACGCGCGCGGTAGGAACTTCGCTCTTTCGTACGCGCTATAGTCGCTGACAGGTCAAGAACGGAGTGACTCCTGCAGCCAGTGCAGCGCCGACGAGTGACGTGGAGACATGTCGCCGTCCTCGAGCACTCCCTCACACAGTGGAAAGGTGGGAGGAGCTTCCAGTCCTGTTAAAGATACTGTACGCTATGATCCAGTTAGTAGATTGCAGAGGCGGGCACGAAGAACAATCACGTTTTCAAGACTAACCGACCCAGTCACACCTTTATATCAATCAATACACATGTTACCTTTAAGTTCAGTATTCAAACTAAAAATAGCTCAGATAGTACATGCAATTATAAAATTAAATAATAATGAACCCCTTTCATTAAGTTCGTTTAAAACTCCTACAAGCATATGAGAGCTGCTGGTAGTCATAATTTTAACTTACCGTTATGTAAAAATTGTTGCGTGCAACGGCTCATTGAATTTGGTGGTACATTAATTTGGAATGCAATACCAACGGATCTGAGGCAGAACTCTATTTATATTTTTGTCAACATTAATTATATTTTGTATTTACAAGTGTACTAACTACATGCCATCCCGTAACGTAATCTAGTCAATATTGTTGCAATTTTTACATGTGTGCTGCATTGTAAGACTTATTTTGTGATTGGGCCCGACACTAACCATATTGGCTATGGGTCCAAACAATTTTGTGCGCTTGTATTGAATCTTTTAAAAGAAAAAAAAGTGAATAAATCCGAATCTGAGTTTGAATCTGAACTGCTCGTTTGGGATCACGTGGTTCATGGGCTGCGTTCCCAATACGAGCTGCGAGGAGGTGACGAAAGCGTTGATCGTCTGCAAACGTCTCCGCCTTTCCGCCTATTTTCCTCCTCGCCACGCGAAACACAGCGCATGCGCATGCGCAGGAAGTTGAATCAGAGCACTTGACAATTGAAAAAAGATCTCAACAATCAACGTCGCGAAAAGAAAACACACACTTGTATGCGAAGCCGACGCTGAACATAAACACGCCCACGCAAAGAGGAATATGCGGAGCGCAATGTTCGTCTGCTTCTTTTACAATGGTTGTGGTGACGTCAGAACGACGCGAGCTCTGATTGGCTATAAGGATAGTGGGTAGACCTCAAGGCAGCTTGCTTTGAGCTCTACCCACTATCCTTCAATCAGAGCCAATCAAAACTCGGCGTCGTTCTGACGTCAGTGACTCCCGAAGTAACGCACAAAAATGTCACTTTGTACAATTATTCCGTAAAATAACTTGGCAATCCCTTAATTAATAATTTTAAAAAATATATTGTATTTAAGAGTATATTTCTCGTCGAAGACGAATTTATGATTTGAATCTGCGTTAAAATATCGGCACAAACTAGTCTCTCCTGGCAGAATCTGATCCGGCCAACCTCTGGCTCATCACTAATTGTGAGACGCAGCTGACGTTTCTCGGATCACCAAGTTCCAATCCAAGCAGAAGATTCCCTAACCCGCCAGACGGGGAAAGTAGAAGAAATAGTGCGTCTTTAGGAAAAATGGGTTGTCTTGGATATGGTGCTAGCTACACCGTTACCACAAATGGATGAAACGCCCAACGAGTTGATCGTACCGGTGGCGCCGCACGCTCTAGTGCTAGAGAGTGTTTGTCTCGTGGTTGTCCGATGACCAATACCACCTAAAAGACGAGGCCGGCACCTTTCCTCCTCTTTCGTCATCAGCTCAGTGTCGGGAAAGCGTCTTTGACTGGTGGGTTTGCAGTCCTATCCCACCCATGTACCGATTGTGATCCCGGAGGAGCAACAAATTGCGTCACAAGAGCCGGTGTGTCATGCTAAAGAGCTGTCATGGCGTCGGATATCGCGGTCCTGGCGGTTGGTTGTAGAAATGCTGGTGGAAAAGGCAAACGGACGCAAAGATCGATGTCTTCGCGGTGTCCCAACTCGTGTCTACTTTGGTTTGCTTCGACTGTCTGACTGCAGAGTTGCCTTCAGCAGAACAGGTGTCTTCCGCGCATCCCCTCCGCGCTGCTATGCCACCGCCAGGATCGCGGCAGGCAACAACATGGCACTTTTATGATGTCATCAGGCGAAAATCGAGGGACCACGTTTAAGGACGCAGTATGCACACTAGTCGGAGACGTCCTCCAGGCACCCCAAGCTGTGTCCCAAAATTTACTCGATCCATCCTTGGAGTAAAGGTATCGTACCTTGGCGTTTCAAAATACATACTAGCGCTTACTCGATGGCGTCGCAACTCGCATTCCAGAAGCAGGTTGTTTAGTCCGAAGTAATTACTCCCGCTACCGTCCTCCAGTGGTGGGTGATATTGGCTGATGTCCAGTAAATGACGTCACGTGGTCTGTTTGTCGTCTGCGTTTTCTGTTTGGAACGATCACGGGTCGCCAGCGCAGTTTTGGTGATAGTTACTAGCGATTTTTGAGCTGTAACCAGCTGTAATGAAGAACAGGTTTTGTGTGAACGCTGCGATAGCTGCTAAAGCTGAGGCTTGAGATAGTTGGTATGGCATTCATGAGAATAAAAACAACGCAAAGGACGAAGGACCAGATGAAGAAATACACAGACACAGCGCTGTGTCTGTGTATTTCTTCATCTGATCCCTCGTCCTTTGCGCTGTTTTAATTCTCAAATATGCCATACCAACTATCCCAAGCCTCAACTTTAGCAACCGTCATTTCTAGTACACTGAGCCCTTTTAATTGTTTCACTGTTCAGCCTTGTTTCACCGTCACCATCTACACCATCTGCGCTGTGTCTGTGTATTTCTTCATTTGGTCCCTCGTCCTTTGCGCTGTTTTAATACTCAGCTGTGATAGGTTCTTTCCAACACCAGGATTAGTATTTGGACGTATTCTCATCGTGGACTGGTCAACAGAAGGTAGACATATGGTTGGCCCAATGCCATATATGGCCCTCTGTGCACCATCTGCCAAAAGAAATGCTATCGCTATAAAAAAAATTATGGAATTGTTCAGCACAAGATTAACGAACCTTTTTCTAGTAACGAGCGCCGTCTGGGGATTTGTGTGCAATCTACAAATGAAGGGCAGCCCAACGTGCCTCCTCCCGTCAGAATACATTGGCATCGTACTATTCTATCGGTTTTCATTGCTTTTTATACGCCATACTACCAATACTCAATAAAGAAGCGTCAAAAAAAGACTAAATACCCGCAAGGATAGGCGCCGAATATGTTGGTCGTGCGAGATGGCGCCCTTCATAAATGGCTACAGCGGGAAGCAGGGCCAGGAAAGAGACACCCTCTTTCCGGAAAAAATGTCCAATGCTGTTGAAGTTCGGATCCACGGCTTATCGCTGACTGAACTCTAAAGTAACGCAAAAGTAACGTTCGTTAGTGTTTGGAAGCAAAGGGAACGCTATTTCGTTACTTTTGCAGGACTGTAACGAATCTAAGTAACGCGTTAATGTTCTGACGATCTAACGAGTAACGTTTTTTCGTTACTTATTTTCGGTAACGGGCACAACACCGGTGGTAGGTGACGTGTTTGTCCGTGATCCAGTCGATTTCGCCTAGCATAGATCCACTATGGGGGTCACCCAGGACAGCTTCCAGTTTCCTGTAGACATACATCGTTAAGTTGCTTTAAGGTGCAACCCCACCGTGCATGACATTTTGGTGATTTTTTGACGGCTTATAACTTTCTTTCTATGTATCTTACAATTATAAAGTTAATGTCAGATTAAAGAGCTGTTTTTCAACGATACTTTAATGTCTCGATATTACGATTATGTTTAGTTGTTAGTTAATTATTTAGCTTTTAATAGACCACAGTCTCTAATATTGAAAAAAATATTTCTCGAGTTATAATGTCCCATCGTCCACGATATTTTACGTGAGCGTTCGGTTGGATGTAATAAAGTAAACAAGTAAGCAACGAATTGTATAGATAATGTATGTTTTAAAATAAAAAATAAAGTTTAAAATGGTATTATTTTATGGCGCTATAAAAACGGAATCACGTCAACTAATCAAAATAACGAGACATTAAATTATCAAGCATCCTTCGATGTTACATTTTCCAGAACTTCCATATTGATATATTACACGTTAAGAATTTTATAAGACCTCAAACTTTTCCCATTCAGTTACGGCAAATGGCAGTTTCTTAATATAAAATACAGATGGCGACACATGTTCAAGAACAGCTTGATATGCATTTTCTGTCATGTGCCGCTTGGAACGCCACGTGAAAGACAGAAAAAACGCCAGATGTCAGGGTGTCAGATGCCTGGATGTCCGCAGTGGGCGAGCCAGAGATCTCAGAACAACAAGCGCGAGGCTGCGGGTGCACCACAGCTGCTTTCGCGCGCGTTCTACTATGCGTCGGTACCACGTGGTCGGTACACATGCCCGACGCGATCCAAATGAAATGGGCGCCATGAAATGCACTCTGCCATTTCAGATTCCGCCACGTATGCGAAAACATTTTAATGTTTTCATCACTTGCAAAAATCATTTTCGGGATCAAACTATGCTTGTCGGAATGGCTTGACTATATTTTGCTTCAAAAACCTCCTCGGTGGCTCTTAAGTGGCAATCATATTAAAACAAAACATCAAACATTAAATCGTCTTAGTGTCTCTGAGCCAACGCGCTGACCCATGAATCCATATTTGTCGGGTTTAAATATTAGCCGAGGTGCCCACAAAGCGAGGGAGGCCAATCTGAGATTTTAATTGCGCGTCAAAAGATCTCCAATTAGTCAAAATAAACCCGCAATATTTTTTTTATTGGGGCTTGTTAAGTGATTTTTGTTGGTTTGGCTTGTGAAACCCTAAGATCTGAATACTGTATTTGCTTTGCTTTACCTTAGTTCGAAGCGCAGCCAACGCTACGGGCTGATGAAGCCTCTGAAGCAGCGCCAAGAGCGCGAGGTTAAGCTGTTCGTTCTCTTTCTGTGCCGAGCCACTAAATAAGCTACGCTTCATACATATCTTGGTGCTTAAAATGACGGTTGTCAGTTATCTGAAGCTTTATCTGAAATTACAGGAAACGCTTTTCCGTCCTCCACAAATGTTTAAGCAGTTCGCGACAAAGCAAAGCAATATATTACGTGAGCTTCCTGACACCGAAACTAATGCTGAGAAAGTCGCACTTTTGAATTATGACGATCGGCAGTCGCGTTTGATTTGTTACTTACCGCCAAGATGGCGGCGTCTACAACAATATCGGGGGAAAAAGTGGCGATACTCTAAGCGTAGCTCATTTGGTTTACCTCGCAGGCTAAACCAAGTGCGGTGAGGGATCGTTGGCCGAGTGTGTTGTGGCACCACAGATCAGAGCACGTGGAGAAATGCTTAGAGCGCGAGCTCCATGCAAGGCACGGAGCTCACGCTGCAGAACCTGTAGGGACTAAAGCCCTTGATGTGTTTACGTTGGTCTTTCGAGTAACGTCAAATGTGCCAGTGCACGAGGCCCGTCTCTCGAGCGGCCCTTTGAGGCAATTGGCGGCGCAGCACTAAAATGACTGGCCCTTGAAAGCGAATGGCGGCGGAGCACCCGCTCGTGGCACGTGCATTGCGCGTTTCCACAACAAAAATTGGCGGTACTTGTAAAAAACGCCTTTATCAAGGGGCTTTAGCAGGGACCCTGGGTTCAGTTGCCCATCTTCATCCTACCGTCGTGCAATCGTTTACCACATATACTGCGTAATGCACGTCAAAGACCCCGAGCTAACAGTTGTACTGCACTTTTTATCATCTTCAGCCGGTAACAATGTCGCCCCACGAAACTGCTGCTCTCTAAAAAACTAACAACTAATTTTGAATGCGCCGTTACATTTCATTTTTAATGAATGTTCGCGTGTTCGCGTTTTTTTTTCTTTTTGTCTACATTTTTTTCATTATGCGGCTCTTACCTATGATGAAACAGACTATAGTTGTCGGACTTCTGGAAAAATATTATATAACAAGAAAATGGCACGTGAACGCAAAAGACAAAGAAAAAAAACATAGGCGCACTTAATAAAAATAACTGAAATAATTGAATTGATTATAATTGTGTTTTCAAAGGTTTGAGCGCACCAAAAGCTATAAAAGCGAGCCCGATGCTTTGGATGGTGCGCCTGTTCACTGGAAGTGTAGTTCAGGGCAGTATGCTCGCACTTGTATGTTCCGCTTCGCTCGCACGATAAAACCAAATACTTTACTGGTAATGTATTTAGTGAAGCAAAGCTTACCTTCTGTACATGTGCAATGCCCTCAGTTTTCGCGTGATTACACGCTTGTTTATCATTATTGTTTTCGCTTCACTGCGATTTATTTCGTGCTCTTTTGCGTGCTACAAGCATTAGAGACCAAGGTAACCCAGGAGAATTCTATTTCGCGGATTGTAGAAAAAACCTATGCAACTTGCCACGTGTGCCACAATCAATACAAAATATTTTAAGCTTCACATGTGACCGCTTCTCTGAGTAAACATTGTTGTTTTTCAAGAACAATTGCGATTGTATGAAACCTCGTGGGAAAAACTTGTTCTAAGCACGTGACCGTTGGCATGCAGTGAATACTCATAATCGGCGCCGAGATGATTGGTAGCTGTCAGCAGGTAAGTTTTTCTATCAACCCGGAGTTAGAATGTTTCCTTCTTTCTGTTGTATTTAATCAAGAGACAACTTACACCAAATCTGAGGGTAATAAAGTACTATGAGCATTCAAACATAACGGCCTCAGCAGTATATGTGTACAAGCTTTAGCTTTTGATGCACTCTTAGCTTTCGATACGCTCACCGCTAGTGTAAAATGTAGGGCTGTTTCATTCTTAGCCAGCGTACCATGTGCGTGTTTACACTATATTTTATACAACGTCAAACTCTACCCGTTTGCATCTTTTTCATTTATGCACACCACTACTTGCGCGCATAAATCACCAAATTAAGACTGGTACAGGATGTCACAAAAAAAATTTACAGTTTTTTTTTACCGCAAAAATAAACTACGCATCGCCAACGCTCATTCTCCGCCCAAAGGTAGCGCTAGGTCACAACCAGATGCCAAAGTTTCATCCCGAACGGACACCTTATTCAAAAGTTATAAGTGATTTTCTGAAAATTTCAACCGGAAAATGGAGCCCATTTTGCCCGTTTTCGGTTTCTGGTGCCATAGAGCCCCATTTATTCGAAAACTCCGTCGGCCGCCATTTTCCAATTGAACTTTTCATAAAGTCACTTATAACTTTTGAATAAGGCATAGGATCGGGCTGAAACTTTGACATCTGGTTGTGACCTCTAGCGCTACTTTTGGGCGGAAAATGAGCGTCAGGCAATGCCTAATTTATTTTTGCAATAAAAAAAATTTGTGACACCTTGTGCATTGCCTAAACTATGTGCAAAAGCTATCCACAGCCCCAGAATCTTTGCCTGGCCAGCCATTGCATTTATCACTGAATTCGTACTAAAATTAATTCTTATCATTTATTGCTGTGAGTGAATTATTAACCTCGGCATTTTTTTATTATGACTCCCGCACCAGTCCTACTTTGGGTTTACCAAACTCAACATCTAAACCTGAGTGGCATTTTTTGTGTTTTCCAGCCACGTGGTTTCGGTCAAAATAAACACCCAGCTACCTAAATGAGACACCTGACTGAAATAGTTCCTTTGTTTTGATTTTTTAGGTAGTTAATTCCTCAAGCTAGAAAAATTTGGAAACCTAAGTCTATCACGTCATCACGTTTTCCTAGAAATCCAAAAAGAGCCAAACACATGCACGACAAAAGGGCTGGCCCGTCATATTGCCACCGGCAGAGCAGAGAAAACAACATTCGGTCATGGACTTCTAGAAGATTCGCGTCCATTCTTGCACCAGACGTAACTTTCGCCCTGCTTTCTGTCTCGAAAATGCCAGTTCATCCTCGCCCTCGCCCCGAGCGCGCGACGCTCGAACCTTCTTTGCCGAACTTCCGAGATACTGACGCACTGTAGATAGTATATAAGCAGCTGCCCGCGACCTTGTCGAGTCAGTCTCGCTCTCGCTCTCTGTTGCGCTGCCGAATCGCCGCATGCTTTTCTGCTGCCTCGACGCTCTTTCTTTACTTTTTTTGTTTGGCACAAGTTCACCGAATAAACCTTTATTTTTCAGTTCAGTGTTCGTCCTCTCGTCACCTTTATTCGTGACAATATAAATCTGATCACATTAAAATATGTGTAATTGGCCTCTGAAATCTCCGATGACGGCGCACAGGCAATATTATATTTTTCAACGCAGCAGTGGTTTTGTTGTGCATGTGTCTCGCCATTTGGCTCAGGACGATTTTCGCGTTTTGTTCTGCCCACATTTGCTGGAGACCTGAGCTCGGAGCGCAGGCAACTGGCCCCCTTGCACGAGAACTGGCGCAGCCGTGCGCGTTCCAAAGAAAGCTCGTGCAGAGAAAATCAAGCAAGGGACCAGGGATGTCAAATTCAGGATATAGAAAAATACCCCACTGTATCGAAGCGCCACCACACACGATTTCTCGCATTGATGTACAGGCCTGGAAGGCCATCCCACCGCCATCTGTTGGTTCAGAACCACACTAACCAAGGGTGGGGTTGCACCTTAAAGGGCGATGCAACAATTTTTGTACTTTGCGCAAATACCGCTTAGAACGGATCCCCGACGTTAATGACCTGTGAAACACGCGTTCGTTTTTCACCCCACGCAATAGAAGTCCCAGAAAAAAATTAAAAAAAGAGCAGCGTTCACCCCCTCATCTCGCAGCCAGAACAAGCGGCCACGTGATCTGGAACCGATTATATGCCACCAATGTTGATCATAGCCACGCGCTGGGGTTGGCAAAGCACAGGACACGCGCTGAGTTCCAGACATTGTTATGGCTCGGCTATTGTCGTCGTTGCAGCGATTGGGCACGGGCCACTACCCGAATGCTTCTCGAGCTAGTAATTATCACGAGCCCAAATCGAGTGCCCACGCAATGCTCGGGTCCAATCTATGAACCGCATTCAAATATCGTCACTTGGGTGTACTGCGATCCCCACGTTACGTCATCAAATTTTGCAAAGGAGAGATTGAATGAAAATGATCGCTTTTGTCCTTGAAATTACACCGCAACAAAGGAGTTTCTTGGCCAGTGGCGTTGCGTGCGAGTATCCTTGAGTCACACTAGGGCCAGTAAGCTCGTGTAAAGTGAAAAACATTCCAATTGAATATCGTTGCACCGCTCCTTTAATAGCACTTCTCACGTTCTTAGAGATGCATCACTCTTACTTTGTCATTGCTTAGTGGCCGCGGTATGGCGCAACCGGAACCCATCGTGTGCTTTGCAGAGAAGTTTTGGGGTTATTTATTTATTTATACTATGTAGGACATGTGCATCACGGGTTTCCCTCGATACTATTCATATCCTGGACAACTGCCATAGGGCCTGTCACGAGGCGTGTGGCTTCCCCCGCCCCCGTTCCCTCGCTTTCGCAGCATATACAAGCACTATCGGACATCGCTTTCAACGAAGGTTTCCGCGGAGCAATTAAATCGTCTTGTGCCGTTGTGTCGCTAAAATTGTTTCCAAAGGCACTGGCGCAATGTTACTCTAAATAATCATGCGACTCGGTTGAGTTTGTATTTGAAGCAGGGGACGGCCGTTGAGCTGTTTGACGATGCATGTCACGTTCAGGCATTTCTACAAGGCAAATTCATACTTAGATTTTTTCCACCTTATGTGCCTTCGCCTCTGCTACATTCTCAATATAGAATATTTTTCGCACCAAGACAAAATCCGTCCCTTTTCGGTTATTCAATATTTATTACGCCGGACGGATGTTTGAAAATGGACTCTCGGGGTTTCTAGAGTCACTGGCAGCTTAAAAAAAAATCTCGACGCGTGGCGAGTTCGATGTAACAGAATAATGAGCACATAAGAAACAATCACGAAGAAGCATGAACCAGTCTAAAACTTTCGCATGTTTCCTTTCGTGCTCTGGCACCTGTGAAGGACGCGAGTAGTGGCTTGACTTGGTGAAGTTTTGCCCTAGCTTTCGGCAGAATGGATAGACAGAAATGTAGCTTAAAGTTTAAAGCCTAGTTCAATTACATTTTTAATTCAAGTTATCGTTAGGCGAAACGTTCGGGGCAACTTAAGTGTATTGTGCAATATTCCCCCCCTTCTTTTTTTTTTCGAGTGTAAAAAATTGTTGCGCGACACTCGGCGTTTTGATGATAGGTGCACCCTCGAATTGCTGCTTTTCATAATTGAAGAGCCGTGAGTGATCAGGTGGAAAAAAGCGCACGCAAAATTTAGCATTGTCGTCTGCACTGCAGAGTGATCTCACGGTGTGTCTTACGTTTCGATGCAACGAAGGTCGTCCTTTATAGTAACACATTCGGTGCTAAGATAGCATGCAAGCCACAGTGGCAGTGGAATACTGGAGAACGGCAGCCCTTCTGAACGAAATGGGAACAGGTTCAATCGAAGGACTACGTGGAATCTGTCAATGAAATATGCAGCTCCTGCGGCTGCACATATCAGTGGCCGCAATGCCCCGAATTCTCAAGAAGCGGCATCATTCTCGAAGCTGAGAGCACAGCGTCAAGACAGCACTGTTTGGCGGTGAATCGCAAGGATAAAATTTGTAGCGATAAATCACAATAGATGAATCGGTCTCTTTCTTTAAACTCTGCACACATCCGCCGCGATGTGGCACCTGTCGGTATTATTCGGTCGCCGCTCCTTTGTTGGCCTTTCTCTTGACCATGACTGTACTCTTAAAACTACCGGAACGTCCACTATCCCGCGAGGCACTGGGTGGAGCCAATGGGTGTACTTTACGGAGAGAGCTCGGCGAATAATAGGGTTGAAAATATGTTTAGTCCTAAAAGCAACATGGAAGTAGGCAGCTTCTGGAGGCGACATGACGCAACCAGAGGTGAAGCCAGAAGTGTGGAGGCACACGCCCCCAACGATGACCAAAACCGCAGCTGTTTTGGTCACCCTCAGGTGCCCGGCATGTAAAAAATAGTGTCACTCAGCATGGGGAAACATCGTGCTCAGTGTAGTAGAGCACGTGCTCAGTGTAGTAGAGCAGACTGTTTTTAATGCGCGAGCATTTACTGTCCCATGAAGCGAACCGGCGTTATCAGCTTTTGAAGCCGCGAAAAATGGCACCTAAATTCCCCTGTCCCATGGAGCAAAGCCTGTAGTCTGTAGCACGAAACAAGAAATAAATTCCCATTGGCTGCGACGCGTCATATCAGATGCTTCGTCACGGAAACCGCCGGGCCGCTCGGACGCGCCCCGTAAAAAAAAAATAAAAGGCAAAGAAAAGCACAGCAACGCAGATGCATGGTCACGGAAGCCGTGGAGCCGAGGGGCGGAAAGGGGGGGGGGCGCGCGCCTGCGCAGTGGGGGAGCGTGATGTCCCCACCAGAGCGCAATCTGAAAAAGGAAGACGTGGCGCGCTGCTTGTAGGAATGCGTTGCGTGTGCGAATGCTTTCGCATTCTTACACGTAAGCAGTCTCAAGTGTCTTCTTGAATGTTTTAGGTCTCAACATGCTCGTATTTTCAGCCTTGTCCTTCGCCCAGCTCCCTTCTTCGAGTGCAGCGATTGGCACTTCCTCCTAGTGCTTTGCGGGAAAGGAGATGCTCCAGGTTTCTTAGAGTGTAGGAATAAAAGACGAGAGATGATTCATGGTGTTCAGATTTTATAATTGGATGTTATACCTCATTCATACTGTACATTACTTGATTTGAAGTTGCCGGTCCCAGGATATGAGACCGAACTCTTCAACTCATCAAATAAACATTGAATTGAAGACCTAGCAAGATTTTAGGTTACAAAAAGGATAAGGGAGCGGAAGCGTACGCTGGTTTCAGAATGCCGTTGCGTTGATTGATTGATTAATTATTATTATTATTATTATTATTATTATTATTATTATTATTATTATTATTATTATTATTATTATTATCTTGACTTAAGTCAAAGGTGCAGATAACGCTCGCTGGGCGCTCCATGCTTAAGTATTTTGAAATTTTAACTCAAATACAGAGGCGCGCATTTAGGTGGCTACCCTTCCTCCCTCACGTTCACGGCCATCCAACCAGATTCATTCCTCGGGTCAAAAGTCGCGCAACAAATACATCGAGTTGTTCTCGAAACCCCCATAGCAAATAGCCACAGCAGCTCGCGTGGTCTCGTACGGGACCCAACTATTCGTCACTGCAGCCTGCCGGTCGGCGGCCCCTAGGGAAGAACACTACTGCTACCCCAAAATTTCTAGGGACTTTTGGTCGCTGGCGCGCAAAACCGCAGGGCGCGCACGTCACCGAAGCTCGTAGACGTAGAGCGTGTACGACGAGGGCGGACAGCGTCATTTGCCCTTTCTTTCGTCGTTAGATTTGCAAGTACTTGTTTCTCTTTTCGGTTTGCTTTTGCACGTCCGCGCGCCCGTAAGGAGCGCACGCTAGACTCGTTACTTCACGACGAGTCCTTGTGCCGTGCCACATCAAGGGGGCAGCGCGGCTCCATTCAAATATGAATGGCAAGTCCCGCCCTCGGTTCGTGTGCTCCGGATCCTCCTCTTATGTCCGTAAATTCTTTTTGCTTAGTTACCAGCCCCGTGTCACAAATTCGGTCACGATCTCCGGGAACTCGATCGATAACCATTCTGTCGATTGCCTTTTTTTACTGCCTCTTAAGGGCGTGTCGAGGTTGCGTGCTCGTGTCCGTGCGTGAGCTCAGACTTGTATGATGGGGCGGCAGTGCGCAACGTGAACAGCGCCGCACGAGGGCGCGCGAGGCAGTAAAGAAATAAAGCGAATACAGAACACACTGAGGTTATTCTCGCAACTTCTACCTGACTCCCGGTTTGGCAGTCGAGCGCAGTTTAGCCTGTCTGGCCCTTCATCTTGTTTCACTTATTCAGCCTGGTTCATTATTTGGTTCATTCGCAGGAGTAGTCAGTTTCTGTGAAGGTGCGTTCCCTCGCGAATTTATATCGACGAAGGCAGGTCCTAGGCCACCATTAGGTAGACGCGGAGTTCCATAGCCACCCAACCGAACTGATGGAACTCGCCGTTGGCACACTGTGTAGGGAACGAGAACGAGTTCATAGCATTTTTGAGCTCAGCCATCTATGCACACTGAGTGCCATTTATCGCACAGTTGTAATTCCCCTGTGTGATGCCCAATCTCGAGAGTAGGAAGCACGAGGAAGTTTGCGTGAATCTTTAGTAACGATAAAGAAATAAGTGAGGAGGCCGTGAGAACAACGAATCGTTCGGAAATTTAGAATAGAGCCGCCGCATCAGCGAGAGATCGGTGGTCGTTGCCGCCAAACGCGGCTTTAGCACACTGTGTGGATGATAACACGAGTAACAAGTATTTGTGAGGGCAAAACTTTCACTGGCTCAAAATTTTCACGTTTGCTTATGTTTGCCACTGTGGGACATTCTGATGTTATGCTCGGGGTCTGGGTTAAAGCGGTCAAACACCTATTGCCTCCTCCCAATCCCGGGGTAGAAAGTGCAGCAATGCTTTTGAACTTCGAAGAATCGAAATAGTGCTTTTACCTCTAATACCCAACCTGTCTCCGAACTAAAGTGACTGCACTGTTTTAAATTTTTTTTTTTTACATCGAAGCTTTTTTTTTTTTTTTTTTTTGCAATTGTAGGCTGAGGTGTGTTTCGCATTCTAACATTGCGGAATCTGTACTGGCGACAGTGTTGCAGAAGCGTTTATGCTTACACCTGTAGTTTTCAAAATCTGGAGACGCAATCGTATACGCAGGGCGTCCGTGCAAGCTAGGCAAGGCATTCTAATCTCATTAATCATTGGTATGACAAAGCAAAGCTTAAATGCATCCTAAGCAATCTACGCCTGTTAAATATTACAAAAATGTTAAGGGTCAAAATACATTCGGTGCTGAGCATTCCAAACTTATCACATGTATCCATATAAACCAGGTAGAGGAACAAAAGTATCTGTGTGGAGTATAGGATGTCATTCATATCACCCAGAGCTTCTGCAGAGGAGCTCCCATCTTCACGCGAAGGCATACCTTGAGTTGATCGGTTTGTCATACCAAAAGTTTACGAATCAGGACTACAGAAACAAGCTTTAGAGAACAGAAATGCAAGGGAGGCAAAAGTTTAACATCTGTTTTACACTTTCGTCTTTGAAGTTGCGTGCTCTTAAATATTTTTCATAACAAGCACAATAGCTGAAGACACATACTAAGTTATTCGTCTCAACGAGGTGCATCGCCGATTTGTACTACTCATCATAGTGAGTAGTGACAATTCATTCATTCATTTATTATTCCTTGAGGACCCGTTAGGGTATTATACAAGGGGGTCAATAACACACTAATAATCATCGTTTAAAATAAATTAACACTCACGGAGAGGAAGTCAGCAATACAGGTTAATCAAAGAACAACAAAATACAAGTAGTTATCAACATTACACAATATTATTAATATTTTTAACGGTATACACTGTGAACAGTAAAAAGGAAGAGAAAAAAATTAGCATATAGACAGGTTTGTAAGTTCAAGGTAATTGATCAATTCTTTGGCAAATCTATCAGAGTTAGTCTCGGTTACAACGCTATCGGGTAATTTATTCCAGTCCTTGATTGTCATGGGCAGATAGGAGTTATAAAATGCTACAGTTGAACTAAAAATCGGGCGAACTTTGCGGGAGTTATCATGGCGGAGAGATATGCTGTGGGGTGGAAGGAAGAGGGATGCTCTAATAGAGGCATTGTTATAGTATAATTTATGAAACAGGGTTAGTCGAGAGAGAATGCGCCTAAATGAGAGTGAGTGAAGGTTAGCTTTGCTCCTTAGGCCTGTTACGCTAGTGAAACGAGAGTAGTCTGTGAAAATGAACCTTAAAGCTCGGTTTTGAATTGCCTCTAATTTCATAATGAGGCAATGCTGCCATGGGGACCATACAGAAGACGCATACTCTAGACGAGATCTAACAAAGGTTATGTATGATAATTGTTTAATTTCAGGTGAGGCGAGTTTGAGGTTGCGCCGAAGATATCCCAATGATGAATTAGCCTTAGATAAAATAAAATTAATGTGAGTTGCCCAAGATAGATCACAGGTTAAATGAACGCCGAGGTATTTATAAGATGTACAGGGGTCAATTGTTGAGTCGTTGAGTTGATATGAAAAGAGTGATGGGGACTGTGATCTGGTGAAAGACACTAGTTTAGTTTTATTTACATTAACTGTCATTTGCCATTTTTGACACCATTCTTGTAGTATTAGTAAGTCAGCCTGTAAGAGTAGGTGATCATTATTATTACTTATTTGTCTGTATAGAGCACAATCGTCAGCAAAGAGGCGAATTTCAGATGTTAGGTTAGCGGGAAGGTCGTTAACGTATATTAAGAACAGCAAGGGGCCCAGAACACTGCCTTGGGGTACACCGGACGTTACACGAGAAAGAGGTGAACGGGACTCGTTTACAACAGTATATTGTGTACGATCGGATAGGAAATTTTTTATCCAAGTGATGATTGAATTATGAATACGCAGTTGGATTAGTTTTTGTAGCAGACGTTCCTCAGTCCTCAGTGTATGCGAGTACCTGTACACAACGTTCCCATTAATGCGCCCGAGCTTATCCAAATCTCTCATTTAACCCACCCTCCTTTTGTCTCTCACACACTACTCACAATTTCTCTTGACAACCTGACGTGGCACAACAGTATCTTAGGTCTCGTGGAAGCTCAAGAGCAGCTGTCCATGGAGGCACGTTTTGATTTGTAAACTTGTCAATATAACGCTTCTATTCATGTTCCACGAGAAAGCTCAACGCATGTCAGCAATTACCTACGTCGTTTTGTTTGACATGGTAACCCTGGAGCTGGGGAAAAACAAGGGACGTAGGACAGACACAAAACTGTGTCCATCCAACGTCCCTCGTTTTCCCCCGGCTCCAGGGTTACCATGTCAGTATTGAACCAGCTCGCCTGCACCCTTGTCTTAGTTTTTGTTTTGTTCGCGCCTCATTTCTTCCTTCACTCTTTCTGTCTCTTGTCAGGGAGCTGTCGGAGTCGCGTATAGGACTGCCAGTTTCACCCGATACATCTATTTTCTCCCAATCGTTGGTGCACATAACCTACTACCACTCGCACTGCCTGCTGTTCGGTGCGTCACCAGTCACCGAATGCCCACGCCTGGCTTGCATGTAACATCATAACACCATGCTGTTAATCATTCCTACTTGTGCCTGCCGTAAAAAAAAAATGATGGTGCTAAAGTAAAACTCCTTTTTTTCGGCTTTTACATGCCAAACCAAGGAAGGGCATCTGGCACGCCCCAGCGGAGGACTGAGGATTAATTTGGACCACCTGGGGATTTTTTGACGCGAAACCTAAAACTTGCTTACACGGCGCCCTTCTCCGCAATAAGCCTCCGCGTCAGATTGCAGGCACTACGGCCGGGATTCGAACCCGGCACGTGGGAATTTGTAGGTCGGCGCTTTGCCTCGGAGCCACAGAGCCGGCTTATTGGGCGGTGCGAAACGTGTGCTGCATAAGGCACGCTCTCGGCAGCAAGGCCACCACAAAGACCGCGGTTGTAACATTAGGGCAAACCATGTAGACAATAGAAATTACAGAGAAGATGCAAGCGAGCTGGTGGAACTTTCAACATTGCAAAACCCGAGACGTAAGACAAAAAGAAGTGTCCCCTTTTTCTTCTTTTTTGTCCTACGTCTGACGTAGGGTGTTACAATGTTGCATGTAGACAACGCGGCGATCTTCAAGATCCCACTGTTCAAGCGATTTCCAGTTGCATCTTCCTACTTCCGAGAACCGCGCCGTGCTTTACGCGACTCGGCAACTCGACTGGTTAGTCGCATTCAAAAGTCAGGACGTTGGAAAGGAGCTGGCCGCCGGCCAAAACTCTTGCTCGAAAACGGTCGCCGCGCAATCGCTACGAGACCGTTTTAAATTAATTTCGTGGGGTCCGAAGGACCGTTCCGACTTCCTACGTTTGCTTAACACCTACCGTCGTTGTTATTGCAACCACGTTCTTTCTCTTTTCTTTCTTCTCGATTTATGTTTGCTTTTGTGCGCTTTTATCGCTTAGCAAATGTTGGCCAAAATTTAAAACCTTGGATAAGCCTTCATTCTAGCGGCATTCGAAGCGATCTTGGAGTGACTACAGGCGTCATAGCCTGCCCCGTTAGGCGTGCGAAGGAGCAAGTTAAAGCAGGAATAAATTTTGCAAGGATTTTTTCTTTCGTTTTTTGGTATTACATCTTACAATCAAACATTGTTACTTATTTTTATTTTGCGTTTGAACGATACGGAACAGGAAAAACGGGTTACGAATCTAGTACAAAAGATAAACTGCTCGCTTCATTCATTTTTTAATCTTCTTTCTAACGGGATTCAAGGAAGGTGCAGAAGCATAAAGTTTTAGTTCTATATTTAGTAAGGAACCTGGTGATATATATTTGTTTCGACACTAAGTTCGATATATGATTACATAAATTTAGATTTTTATATGATACCTGAGGATCGGCAGTGGGGTGGTTTGTAGAGTCCCTATCTTTTCATGTCATTCATTTTAGAGATGCACGTTCTTGCCCATTACTAGCGGGCAATTTAAAACAAATCGGATCCAGTTTTAGTCGGTAATGGTAACTTTTCTCACGAACTGAATCGATATCCTAAAGAAGAACATGAAAGAAAGTGAAAACGCCCCCTGCACGCGAAACATGTATTACCGTTGGTCCGAAATTACAACGTTCAGACCTGTACCAAATTTAACGTACTTACGGTCGCATACTGTGCTTTTCTTTTGATTGATCATAGCTATTTAATTCATTTAACTAATTTCCTTTTTTTTCATATCACAATGCTGATCCGGCGCGCCCGTTTAACCGGGAAACCTATCCTTCCGCCTGTACGCCTAACACTGTACGGGCGGAAAGGTGCGCTCTCCAGCCCTTACTGTTTCCGCATTGATGCGGACAACACGATGGAGTATAAGTGCGAAGCTCCGGCCTATCGCGGAACTAAAACAAAGGCGAAGACCACGCAACGCCGGCCCGCCGGAACGGCGCCTTCTGTCTCTACGCGTGCGCTGAATCCTTTCAGGGTCTGCTGAGCTTCCTTTGTGAGCCACAAGGACGTCGTCACCCGTGCAGGGCCACCGCGGTGCCCACGACAAACTTGGAATCTCGTCGGGCCGCTCCCCTTTTCGTTGTGGTGCGGAAGAGCCGCCTGCTAACTGAATGGGAGAACTTTCCAGTTCGCTTACTCTCCGTCGCTGTCCTTTTTAGGGGCGGATGCTTTGCCGTTAGTAGAGCGTGAGCGGTCACGTTTCAATAAGCCGCGCTACTAGCTCTGTTAGACAGGAGGCTGCCCGACCTCTGTCTCTTGATTGAAAAGCTCGGCCGGAACCTTCTTTTCCGTAGAGAACAAGGCTGCGCGCCTGTCTAGCTCCGGTGTTTATCGGTTGGTTTACGGTGCTGGGGCGAAATGCGCGCGGTCAAACGCAATCGCGCGTTTTGCCGCAACACGCAACAACACAACCCACACAAGCGGAGATATTTTCGTCGGCGAGCCAGGCGCAAAAACTTGTTGCAACGTCGTTAAACTTGAAATGCCGAACGTTTTTATATAACTCTGGGGAGGGTTTATCAGAAGACTAAATTCGCTTCTTTCTCCATCGCACTTTGTTTGCAGTTCTCTTTAGGGGCTCGAAATTATTGTAAGTCACTGCATCATAACGTTCGGAACCATTAGACACGAACGAGATGAAACTCTCCACAGCCGAGAGAGACTTTCCCACACCATCATAATGTCGTTCAAGTGCAAGGACAACAGTACGGCGCTTCGTGCGCTTCACCCGACAAACGAGAGAGCTTGCTTGAGACGCCCGCCCGTTCCGTCACACCCTTATGCCGGCAAGAGAGAGAAAAAAAAAAAAAAACTGTGGGGGTCATCGAAGAAAGTTCTGCATTTCCCCAAACACGCAAAGCCAGTCGCGTCACACAGCCGAGACGGGCACAAAGAGTGAAGGTGCAAGGGAGTCAGGTTACCTGAAAGCGGGCTTCTCTAGCTGCGCCCTGTCGCTCGGTGGCAAAGCCGACGGCTTGCAGCTAGGCCTCGCAGGGTCCCAACGGTGGGTCCGAGTCCGGCACGAAGTCGGGGCGCTGCTTCTAGTCGCCGCTGTGTCGCCTCCAAGTTGCGCCGAGCAGCTACAGCGCTCGCCGCGTCCTTTTCCCTCGCTCTCTTCCGAACTGATAACCTAGTTATTCTACGCCGGTACCGGGGGACGCGCCCGCTGCGACTTCAGACTGGTGCACGACGCAACGTTGCACGTCTCGATCTCGGAAGATTTTCTTGCAGGAAGACAGGCCCGTATAAAAGCCGGCGCGCAATAACAACGGGTCCGAAGGAAGGGGAGATCCTAAAGTGCATGTGAAGAGCGGGGGTCGCGAACGGGGGAGGAAAGCACCGGCTCTATTGGCGGAAATGGGTCACGTGGGTGTAGAGGTTCGTCGGTGCCCCAGATCGTGAACTGCCGTTTCCCCAGCGACTAGGGAGCCCGGGTACCTAGGTATACGGACGTGAGGAGTCGAGAGAGAACAGATTGGATTGATTCCCGGCGTTCGCGTGTTTGCTTTCTTTTCTTTCTGGGAGTTTGACATAGGGCTTGTCCCGCTCAGTGGTCCGATGCAGGACCGTTTTCGACGTAATCGGCGTTGTACGGGTGCGGCAAGGGTTCTCGAAACACGATGCCAATCTTTGCTCGGTACATGGATGGTATTGCATCTCCGTACGTATGCAGACCTTAGCACGCATACTTCGGAAACGAGACCGATCGTTGCCACTAGTCAAATATTTCACCCTGTCAATACTCCGTGTCACTTTAAGTGTGAGAGTGGCAGAAGCTACAAGAGCGAGCTCCGGGCTTTCAGCGTCCCTGCCAAGCACGAGCGCACGTGCAATGCAACCACTGTTTAGGGCCACGTGCTCCCACTTGTAGCTTCGACCACGCTTGCGCTTAAAGTGAAACGGTGTATAGGGAGTATTCACTGGCAGTCATAGCTGTGTGTGCGACTGCTGGAGGCGTGCTGATGGCAAGCTTCCACAGTTCTTTTGCAACGTGCATTCGACACCATCAAGAGCGCCGGTCTCAGCTGCCTATAAATGTGAACTCTTTTGAGCATGCGCTTTAAACAGTAGCCCTCAAATATGGCGTCGGGTGAATAACTACGTGCGCGACCGAAAACGTTGCAGCGGTCGGTTTTCCACGATTGGCCGAATGCTGACTATGAAGTAAGAATAATGTAAGAAGTTCAATTTTGACAGTGTTTGCAGTGTTGGTTTCAGAGCTCAATGATTTCATGCTTCCACCATGCTCATTACAAACACCATCGAACATGTTGTTCGCAATGTGATGACGTCGCGAGAGGGAACCATAGGAGGGCGCCACGAAAATATCTCGCCGCTAATAGAGCAGTAAGGCGTCTTAGTATAATCGTCATCTGTTTTTTCTTCGCTCTTTTTCTTTTTTAATTGACCCACGAAGAGATATTTTACTGCACTGAACAGACAATTGGCGCAAAACTTTTACACAACAACCGTAAAAAAAAAAAACGCTTAAAAAGTTCGGCAGCGATCTTTACTTCCAAATTTCTGTAATGCATGAAATGCAGTATTTAAGGTGAGATCCTTTCAAATTATTTAGAAGACATTAAACCGTGGTTTTAAGGCGAAAAACCTTTATTTTTATCGAATTCCCCAGTACACTGAGCTGGGAAACTGGGTGCACAGGTTTACGGGACGTCAATTTCTCCGGTAAATTTAGCGGAGAAAGTAAAGGTTTTTAAGTTACGCGACATTGATTTCCTCACCAAAGTTAACCGGCAAACTGAATTAATGTATAAGGTCACGTGACATCAGGTCACGTGACGTAATTTTGTTCGTTAAATTTAGCGGGGAAACTAAACTTCTGTATAAGTCTCGTGACATGAGATCACGCGACATTAAATTCCCTGCAAAGTATGGCGGGGAAAGTGCATTGGTGTATAGGTCGCGTGACGTCAATTTTCCCTCTGACTTTGATGGGGAAACATAACTGGCGTATAGATCACGTGACGTCAGGTCACGTGTCATCAATTCACGTCACGCGAACTAAACACTAATTTAGTTTCCCGCTATATTTAGCAGGAAATACACGGACGGATAGACGGACGGACGGAGAAAATTTTGGGATTGGGGTTTTGTTGAAAAGCATTTCACGCCTTAAAGAATGTTAAAGGAGTGTAGGTGAATACGTGTTTTACATGTGGGACTGCAGCATCTCATGCTCAAATTTTCTTACTTGTAGAGCGGAAACGACCTCCGTGCAAAAATACGGAAAATGCAAGAGCGTGGCCTGGGAAAGTGCTTCCTTCGTACAACTTGCCAACGAGACATTTTGGATTTTGGACAGCTCTGCACTCGGGCCTCTGCCTTGGCTGTCGCTGCCTACAACCTGTGAGATGAAGGTTGCCACTTATAAGAATTGCCGCCCGGGCGTACTACACAGCTCCAGTGCAAATCATTTTATTAGAGATCTTCAGTGGACTGCATGCTACAGCTCCGCGTTGCTAGCATAGCTCGCGCCGTCCCTTTGAAGCATTGATTGAGCACAAGTCCGCTGGGCCCAAAATCCGCGGATTACGGTATACTAATACCGTAACTACACGGGCACCCTTAACCGTAGTTAAGTCACCCTTAACTGCAGCTACGCTTCATCAGAGTTACCACACTATGCTCCCAAGCTATTTCCGAAGTAAATAGTGTGCACAGCTTTGATGGGCGCTCAAGACTCGCAAGACCGCCAGCGCACATAGCTTTGACTGCACAGCCATACAACCTTGTCGAAGGGTGCGGTAACTGTGGCTTTGCGTAATTGCAGTTAATACCCCTGTTACACGGGCACCCTTAACCACGGTTAACTCGGCTTTAACTGCTGTTACGCGGCACCACAATTATCGCACTATATTCTCGGACAGCTATTTCGCAAGAAGTGAAGAGCGCGCGTGCACTGCTTTGATGGGTGCTCAAGACGCTGAAGCGTACGTTCGCCCATAGCTTTGACTGCATAGCCGCAGAATGTTGTCGGCAAGTATTGTGCGCTAACTGTGGCTTAGCATAACTGCAGTTAACTGTGCCCGTGTAACAAGGGTATAGGGAGTATTCACTGGTGGCCATATCCGTGTGCGTGGTTGCTGAGCGCGTGCTGACGGACAGCTTCCACAGTTCTTTTGCAACGTGCATTCTACACCATCAAGATTGCCGGTCTTAGCAGGCTATTAATGTAAGCTCGTTCTGAGCACGCGCTCTAAACATTGACCTCAAATATGGCGTCCAGTGAATGCCGCCTATTGACGACGTGTGCGATCTAAAGCGTCGCTGTGGTCGGCCTTCCGCGATTGGCCGAATGCTGACTATGACGTCAGCAAAGGATTTCTCATCGACGGAAATAAGAGGAATGGAAGAACTTCAATTTGGACGGAGCTGGTAGTGTTGCTTTAAGAGCGCAATGATTTCAAGCTTCCACCATGCTAATTACAAGCACCATCGAACTTGTTGTTCGCAAGGTAATGACGTCACGAAAGGTAACCACAGGAGGGCGCCACTAAAACATCTCGCCGCTAATTGTCATTAAGCGACGTATCGGGAGCCCGCCACTTCCAAGCACGCTTTGCAGCGCGCGCCCGAAGCAGTATCGCGCTTTTTGTTTTTGACTCGTTTGACTAAAGTCAGGCTGCTTATACATCATTGAGAAGTCAGTCTGCAAACAGATTCGAATGCGAGTCACCACGAGATCCTTGTTTCGGATGCCGCATGGCAATGAGCTCAAGGAGAAAACTTGTCACGCGGCATTCAAACCACGGATGTTGCGGTGACTCGTGTTTGCAGACGGTCTTTTATATGATGTAGGAGCAGTGTGACCCCGGCTTAATGGCGATACCCAATAGACCTATTGCTGTCTTACCCAAGCATCAAGGAGAATGCAGGGATTGGTGTTCCACGCGCCGCACGTGCTGGCCTCAGCAGTAGTAACTTTTCCAAAGCAAAAACCTAAAACAAATGGCATCTTGCACGCGCGTTCGTCAATGCTTTCTTTTGGTTATTTACTTCGAATCATTTATACAGGAAAGGCGTGCGCGTGTGGCGCGTGGAACACCAATCCCTGCATTCTCCTTGATGCTTGGGTAAGACAGCAAATGGTCTATTGTCGTTTTGGGGCAATCGCTTAGGTCCGCGCCGCGATTCCGCGTCGATATTGCGCCTCCAAACCCTTCAAGGGAAGATGACCCCCCACCCCCAAAAAACAAACAAACAAACAAACAAACAAACAAACAAACAAACAAACAAACAAACACACACACACACACACACACACACACACACACACACACACGCACGCACGCACGCACGCACGCACGCACGCACGCACGCACGCACGCACGCACGCACACACACACACACTTTCTTGGAGTGACTAAAAAGAAAAGTGGTAGAAATAGTTCTATTTTCATCATAACCGTATTGGTCTAACGCGGAGCTCATTAACTTCAAGGAACAGTGCAACTATATCGGCTAACACTGTTGCTCATTTCGGGTAGCAATGTTTCTCACTTTACACATGCTTAGTGGCACTAGTGGAAAAGGGAGCCTCGAGCCTTCACTCTAAGAAAAAAAGGGTGTAGTCGGGTGCATCGGGCGCACGTGCACCCTTTTCCTGAAAGATGCACCCTGCGTTACCCGGCCAGTGTACTTGTACACCAACAATGAGCATCCTCCTCTCCCTTAAAAAGCTCTAGGTGTATCAGTCAGTGGCGTCACAAGGGGGGGCGGGGGAGCGGACCGCCCCGGGTGCAGCGCTCGGGGGGGTGTCGCGGCGGGCCACGAGAGCCGTGGGGGGGGGGGGAGTCCCAGCGGGCCACGCTAGAGCGGGGGGGGGGGGTGTCGCTGCGGGCCACGCTAGAGCGGGGGCGGGGGGGCGGGGTCGCGGCGGGCTACCGCCCCAGGTGCCGCTGACCCTCGTGACGCCACTGGTATCAGTGCACCCCCACGCTAGCCACGCGCCCCGATTAGCTTGTGCTTGGATTCCCTTTTGGGGGTCACTTTCTGGGTTGGGCAGTTTCTTAGGAAGTATGGAGCTATCCTCCTGTACCCTCGGTATTGACAGTAGAGTAGATGCTATGCTTGTTTTAGGCCAATCTGGTCTCCGGGTAGGATCACGTGACTACAGTCTCCAAGCTAGAGATAAGCCAGAGCACGGCACTTGCCTGAAGGCCAAGGCCACAGGTAGCATCCGCTCCACTATTAACTTTTGGTCGAACTTTCAAGAGGATATAAGTGACAAACCTCTCGTTGTGTTCATTGTTGGGTTGCCCCTGAAGATAAGCCTTTGCGAGGGCGCCCCCTTTTGGCCTTGAAGGAGCTGCTATTTTCTTTTTCTTTCTCTCCCTAAGCTGAAAGCATGGAAGGAGGTGCGCAGTTGCCGGACCAATGAACCGTAGAGTTTTTCATCCCTCGATTCCGCTGTCTGGGCGCGGGTGACGGTAGGAGTGTGATCATTTGGTAAAGGTTTCACGGATGACGTAGTAGCTTTTCCCGACCTCGAAATGTCTGCTTCTCGGCCTAGTTTCTTGTGGGCTGTGCTGCGACCCGCGGGGCTGCCGTAGATTTCGTCCGCGACAACGTATTCTAGTGTACCAAGATTTCCAGCGTTTGAAAAGTCCTACGCGTATATCGGCAACAAGCGATTTCTTCAAAAAAGCCCAAGGAATTCATGTGGTGCGTTTAGTGTTCGGTTCGGCAAATTACTGCTTCTGCCACATCGTGTTGAATCTTCACGGACCCCTTTCCTTTCGTTTTTGTGTTTGTGTTGTGCTGCAGTGCACGTGCCGACATATATTTCGGATTACATATTTCGAGTCCGGTATTTTCATCGTAAGTGCTCTGCAACGTACTCCTTTGCAACAATAGACCGTTCCGTTCCGGATTACGTCTAGAATTAGGCAGTGTCTATTTTCTAGCAGCCGGGAGAATCATTTCCCCGAAATTCTATCGGCAGTCGCCTGCCATTAGCTGACTACAATCATGTGACAACTGCAGGTAGAATACTGACTTTCTTAATCTCCTGGCGTACTGTGAAAACACGTTTTCCTTGATACACGTTCTGTAGACACGTTTCATCGACACTAACGTTTCATCGCCACTCGTTACGCGAAATGCACGCTGTAGGGACATGTTGTCGCGCGTGTACCTCTGAGGCGCGTGCTCACCGACTCAGCCCACCCGTTCACGCCGCTTCGTGGCGACAGTCTGCGGCGGCTCATTACAAAAATGTTAACCAACCTGTCCCCCCCCCCCCGTTCCCGTCACTTCGCGGGTACAGCCGTCGATGAAACGTCGTTCGATGAAAGAATGGCGACTGCCGGTGGAAATTCGTGGAAATAATTCTGCCGGCTGCTTGGAGAATAGACACTACCTAAGACTCACTTCCGTTTCTTGTTTGCTTAGTAATCTTCTCCGTTGTGTAACAGCTTCTTAGTACCTCTTCACATATCACGGATTGCTTGCAAGTTTGTACTTGTTTACGGAATAGGCTGTCTAATAAACTTCTATGAGAATTGAAGACAATCCCGTGTGTCTGTTTACCTGCCTTTTTGCAATCACCGGGGCGCATACATTTTTAAGGGTTTCCTTGATGTCTTAAATAGGTTTATGAAGCTAGTTACGAAGCGGGTGCATAAAGTAGTGGGACCATGCACCTTTGAATCGGGTGCATCTGTGTTCTCTTCGAATTCAGTGGGTGTAGAAAGAGGTGTAACAGTACACTTTTGAACGGGGTGCTCCTATGTTTCCTTCGAGAGCAGTAGGTGTAGAAAGGGGAGTAATGGTACACTATTGAGCGGGGTGCATCTGTGTTCCCTTTGAGTGAGGCAGGTTTATGAAGCGGTGCAATGGTACACCTTTGAACGGGGTGCATCTGTGTTCCCTTTCATTTCATTGGGTGTAGAAAGAGGTATAGCCGCACACCATTGATTCGGGTGCACCTGTGTTCCCTTCGTGTGAGAATTCTGTAGAAAAAGGTGTACACGTGCACCACACCAACGGGTGTACACGTACTCCCATATTTGGGGTGTGCAAGTGAGTGTTCCCACAAAGGGTGTAGTATATGTGACAAGCACGTACACCCCCTATAGGTGTACCCCATGACACCCTTTATTTTAGAGTGTTGGTCACTAGCCGGTTGTCATTGTTCGTAGAGCTTCGGTCTGGCGGAGTGGAATGTTGCGGGAAGAAAGCCTTGGAAGTGACTTCTTCGAACTCATCTGGCGTCAGGTCGGTATCTAGTTGTATGTTGCGCGCGGTGTTTGGAGTCTTGCACTTCCCAGACATCACTCCATGGGTCTACCGTAAATTGCGAGTGTCGGCGTGCTCGTCGAAAGTTTCGCAGTGATTATGCCATCTCGAACGGGAAAGCGGTTTGGCATACCGACGGGCTTGTGCTCTCTTGTTGCGTACCGGAGGAGGTCCCTGTGTCACCAACCGTTGGCCAGGTCGATTTTCTGTAGCCGCTCGCGCGCTCGTTATCTTATAGTAGGCGTTCAACAAAATGATTCGCCGCCATGCCACAGAATATGACGTAGAGCCACCTTCTTAGGGAGGAAAATGACACGACTACGCCCGAAGGATGGTAGAGCATCACCCGTCTACAGAAAGCCGCTAACCAGCTGTACTAGAAGGTTCGCCAGCACGCCCAGAAAGCGGTGCAATATTCGGTTGGTAAGCCGTCGGGGCGTTGGTGAGAGAGTGACCTGCATGACCCGGAGGATTCCTGAGAGTTTCTCACGGGTGATAGGCCGGATGACAGAAGCGCCCAGCCTTTCGGAGCAGGCCCGAAGGAACCCGCTGAACAGGAGAACCTGCTCAACGAAATACATGTTGTTCCCGGCGGAGTCAGAGCAAAAGAGCAACGAAAATAAATCTTAGAACACCACGCCGATGTCACGAGGCTCGTCCTAAAAGCTGCCATCTGAAAGGTGGACACTGGGGACTCACGAGGGCCCGTCCCACCGGAACGCGCTGCGCGGAGGCACCGGAGCAACCCGGGTCGTCCACCGACTGGTCACGCAGTCGCAGTGCAGCAACTGTTCAAGAGGATGCGCTCAGCAGCTGCCTGTGGCGGCGATCGCAAGGAAGCTCCAGGTACTCCGACATCAAGTATTGTGCGCTCTGCCACGATGCACAATACAGATGCGGCGGACAACCTCACTGAAAGCCACCATCGCCCGGCGCCAAAGCGACTTCCCAGCCGCCATTGCGAAAAACCGGCAGTTGGCGTTTATCACGTCACACTGGGCGGAAGACAAGGGAGTGATCCTCAGCGACGCACGAATAGATTACATCAAGCTAGAAAGAGACAGTTCCTTCGCGAAATTTAGAGCCCGCGAATATGAAGTATTTCACAGTATATACTCTTTCTTTTTACAAATGGAGGAATACTAAAGGGCGAAGCTTGATACCTGAACCCCGGGAATATGCAAAATATGTGCTCAGGAAAAGTAGCAAAACGTCATTTTTGTTTTGTCTCTAAATTTGCTGTACGAGGACGTAAATTTATGTTTCGTTTCCTTCCTCTGTTGTATCCATAGACCCGTGTTGTCTTCCCATGGACAATCTTTGACATATCCTTTTTGGGTTGTGCTTTCATTTTCGTAACACTCGATGGTTTTCCGAAAGCTGACTTTCGATAGTATCGATAGTCAACCGAAAGCCAACTATCGCTAGTCGACTATCACTAGTACTAATGAAGGTGCTATCGATAATCCACCATTGATAGTTTACTATCGATAGTTATTGACACTATCGATAGTACTACCGATAGTCCACTATCGATAGTTTTTGACACTATTGGTAGTTTTGGAACAACTATCGATAGAGTCGACAGTTAATCTTTCGGTAGTTTTGCATCACAGCACGCCCATCAGCACGCCATCATAATCAGATCTGACACATTTTGTGATGTCATCCGGATGGGCCGATGTATTAAATGGATAGGGTTCTGATATTCTCTTTGATTTACAAATGAAAAGACGGACAGTTTCTAAGCAATTAATTACGCTTCTTTTTTGTTTAGGCGGCTTTTGTGGGGATATTTATTTCATAAATCTACTACAGTGGGTGAGTCTAACTACGATTCTAGAAGGGGTACATGTGTTGCGATATATTCCTTTTCATTTTGCGGATGAAGGACATTGCTCACCATTAAGATATGTTAACGTCCTCGTTCATCCCTTACCTTGTTGTGGCACCGTCGAACAGGGATTGTTTAATAGATTTTAAGTAGCAAGTGTGTGAAGGTTATGCTGTCGACGAGAAACAAGCAGCAAAGATACACGGTCTTAACGAAATAACCTACTTCTGGAACTTCTCCACGCTACGCGGCGCGTTAATTTTACTGAAGCCGCGACTACTCGGTGACCAGAACCTAGACAAGAGAAGAGGAGTGCATCCCCCCCCCCATGTAAGTAACCAACGTTTTCAGATAATACTTGGCGACAATTTTCTCAAGTATGCCGATAACATAGTTGAGTATAAATATCAAGATTATATAAGTCATATTCTACGTCTTTTAGATTACACCAGTGTTACTAGATTATTTAAAGCAAAGCTTTACAGAATGAGAATTATAAATTTTTGTTCACCGTTTGTCTATAATTTGAGTCTTTTTATGTGCACGAGGTTCTGTAACTAAATCTAAAAATCATCAAGTAAGCAAGATTTGAATCAGACTGAACATGAACAGAAAGTGGTGCTCTTTGAAGGGAATCTGAGCATTCAGCTATCTTTCTACCTTCCGCTTTGTTTCTCAGCCACTTGGTGTCTCATTGCAAGCAATACAGAACACTAAAGGAAAGGAAAACAAGAAAATTATGCGTTCACGCACAATTCAGACCGGCAGGGACAGAGACACTCTGGCAGAGACAACCGAAATATGTGTCAGTTTGATCTTACGTCGGCTAGTATAGCCGTTTTGTCTTACATAATCGTCCCACCTGTTTTAAAAAACAACTTCCTTCCACACTTAAAAAAAAAAAAAAAATATATATATATATATATATATATATATATAATCTGTTTACTGAAGAGGCAATTTGCAAACTGTGTTCGAGTGCAGAGGCCACAATTCGTTGTTGAAGACATTCTATCGTAGCTTTGCATTTCTGGTGCGGCCAAGAGACTTCTCATATTTCGCCTGGAGCACTCTGCACAGGCAACGACCACAGTAGCCCAATGTTCACGAAACTGGCAGAAAACATTTCGGCTGCGAGCTTTCAAGCGAAAGAAGAGATGAACAAATAGTTGGAGGCTATTTGGCTCGCGTTTAGGTTTGTTTATGTATTATAGAAAATATAGAGTTTTCACTAAATAAACATATCAATATGCTTTTGTTCCGACAAGACGTATGGCGGAGTTCACATTACGGGTAGAAAGTCCTTAAAAGAATTAGGACACGCCAAAATAAAATATGAGATAACAATATTAACTGTTTAATCATCGCAAATTGGGAAGTATAACACTGTGATCATTGTACTCTCAGCCAATCCCAGGCCTCACCGCCACTCACAAGAACGCTACCTCCTTAGCTATCAGGTCAATGGAGGCAAGGATCAGCATTCCTAAATTGATTATAGCAATTACTAGATCTCTAAAAATATCAAAACTTTGTGTATATGCTACGCTAAGCAGCCCATTAGCATTACATTTCAAGAGTGATCTAGCCGTTTGATTTACTTGTACTAACCCATTTAATTAAACTTACACTCTACGGCGAAATTACATTGACGGTGAATTCATTTTACACGCTGTTTTCAGTGATTCGGAACATTAAACAATTCGTCTTACGTGTTTAAAACAAAATCAACATTAAAACTGCATTTTGTAGATAAAATAAGTAAAATAATATAAATCGGATTTTAAACAAATTAGATTTAAATAAAAAGATTGATTTAAATATATAAAATGTGATCCTGTGAAGGTGTTCTAGTTAAATAATGCTGGAGATTTTACTTTCCTTATTTTACGACTGCCACTCGTTAGAGTAACGTGCTGTAAATAAAATATCACACGTTTTTCAACTTCCATAATTATAACAAACCAGAAGTTCTTATAGTTCCATACAACTCCTGAAATGTGAAATCTTCACGTCGTTTGGTAAAACGTGCGCCGAAAACCCTGTTTAGTCACGTGCTCACCGAGGGAGATCCCCACCGCGGCTTGTGTGAACTTTTGTTAGGTGAGTAAAATGACAAGAAGGAGCGGACATTGACTGGTGTCCATCCAGTTGCGCCGACTCAAGGACACATGAGCGAACGAATTGTTCAAAGTCATGCCCTAGCTTCACAAGCCCTGAACGAGGGGCTGACAAAAGCGCCTTCCGCTGTTTCTTCGCTCACTTATTCTCGGTTATGTTGGCACTGGGTGCCATTGGCTGTGTTGTTGGCACATAATCCAGCTCATTCCCTTATTACTATGACATTGGGCAGCTAATTTGTATAAAATTAACAAAAAACATGTAGTGAATAGTTCCACACTGTTGATCAGTCATGGGCACTTACTGCTAAAAAGTAACTGCGTTAGAGTGACAGTTACTCGGGGCAAAAAACGGGTAAGCTGTGTATGACGCGGCCACAAGTTTTAGGCGTGATTACGTCTACGTGTCGAGTCTAATAAAATGAGACGCATGTATCGAATGTAACAGATCTATAATGTTGTAACGAAATTAATTGAATGAAACACAAGTATGACAAGGAACGCATTTATTTGTTTGTCATAAAATGAATTTAATAAAACAAATATTTAAACATGAGGTAAACTACTGAATGATACACAAGAAACCGAGTGAAACAAATATCAAGACGCAACAGTTGCGTATTCAATCAGAAGTCACACAGGCAATCAAAACACGTGCAGATCAAAACGCGAGTTACATTTGATCTGCGGAGACGAAACTCATCGATGGGCATAATTATAGGACAATGGTAGGAGGAATACGAAATTTAACATAGCAATTCAGCGGTGATTTGGCCTACCCTGGCGCCGGCCGACGGTTACCTTTTCTATTAATAGGGAGCTTTCGTAGAAGGTTTTCGCCGTTCCGCAATGCTCTCCGTAACCCGCTAAAATATCCGGAACTCTACAGTCAAGGCCATCGGCACGCAGGCGCAGTAGCGGCTTCTTCGTTGCGGAGGGCTTATCGGAGGGGAAAGCGGTCTACGAAAACTCCCTAATATACAGACTTGTGCGTAGTTTGACTACTCTACTCAAGTTACTGTAATTTAACTACTTTTCCGAGTAGTTTAGCAACTTTCAATCACATTTTTATTTCGGCAATTAGTAGTTTACTTTAACTACTTCTTCCGAGTACTTTCTAGTCAAATTACAAATTACTTTCGAATTTTAGTGGTAGGTTTGCTTATCAACAAACATTCCTGCACCAAAACAGATAAGATGTGAAAGATCAGCTGATATTTGCAAAGAGGGTGAAGCATGCGGCGTAGGCAGGGGGAGGGGAGTGGTTTGGAGGGTCTGAAACTCTCTACAATTTTCAAGAGCCCCCCAATGCAACAATTCTGCTACAAAGCGCGGGGAGCGGGAAGACACGTCGCAAGTGAGGCCGACGAGTAGCTGCGGGATTAGCGCCGAAGACGGTTTTTTTTCGTGTCCTAAAGCTCAAGGAGACTTGACGCATTTGAAGAGAGGGCTTATCCCCGCTGGTCCCTAACGTAGGAACCCTCGCCCATTACAGGAGGTGTACACACTGCATCCTCACTCACAAGGAGGCAGCATAATGCAGAACCCGCTTTGAAGCTCATCTGGTGCTTCCCTACTTTGTGTTGTACTTAAAGGGATGCCGAACCGAAAATCGAATTTCAGAAAACAACGCAGAATCGATGGGACGGGACGCTACAAATCCCAAAACGTCACTCATAAAACGGCATCTCCAACGGATCGTCGTATTTTTGTAAAAGAAGAGCGCGCTCGCATAAGGCCGAAATTACTCGTGACCTCGCGATTCTCATTTCCTCCTCCTTTCGCTTTGATTCCGCGAGGGCGCGGAGAGGAAAGGGAGCGAGGCCATTTCTCCTCCTTCTCAACTCTTCTGCGATAAGATGACGTCAACATACTCCCTCATTCGCTACTTTATTTTCCAGAGATCGGGCCATCCGCTCGAGATATGGCTATATAAGTAATGTTTCATAGTTTATGGCGCCCTGTTGAACACTTCTGCAAGGTTATTTTGTGAAATCAGAATTTCGGTTCAGCATCCCGCGCGTTAAAGAATCGCGTGCTAAAGGGCAACGCAAAGCGTTGCCTTCCCCCAGAAACTCAGAACATGCAGATATTCCAAGATTCAAAAATCGTTCGAGAAACCTTAATAATACCCCTCACGTTTTTACATAAAATAATAATAAACAAGCAGTGTTGGGAAGTATTTTAAGCACATGGTACTTAAAGGGATGCTGAACCAAACATTTCAGTGTCTATAATAAAAGGCGCACTATCCTTCCATGAGTCAGCAGCCGCCGGTGTCACACGCAGCGAAATGGACGTCATCATATCCCGCATTCAAGCTTATTAAGCGTGAATGGGGGATATGATTACGTCCATTTCGTTGCGTGTGCTCGCACACACAGGCGGCTGCTGACTCATGGGAAGATAGTGCGCCACTTATTATAGACACTGAAATGTTTAGTTCAGCATCCCTTTAAAGTACCATACTTCAAGTAGGCTTAGAAGGCTTCTACTTTGCTTGAACTACATTCTCTGACCATGTGCTTGTACTTTACTTAAGTATATTTTTTTGTACTTTCCGAGAAAAGCACAACGCTCGACTTCAAAATATATTTCCCAAATTACTTAACCTCTTATTTACTTTGTAGTTTACTTCAAGTACCTTTTAGATGTACTTTACGCAACACTGTAAACAAGGAAACACTCATTGTAAAATCAAGCTCACGCAGTGCTAAACCTCACAGTAGAAATGATACACCCGCAGTACATCATTGACCAAAGAACAAAAAAAAGTACAAAACAATTACGCGGGCAGAAGCAGACCCAGCTATTAAAGCATTTCTGTGAAAAGACAAGCCGCTTTATATTTGGCTAGAAGAATTTCGCTAACGGACCAAAACCAATATACTTTCTTGTTACCATAAAAATATGAAAGTAACTTCAAAAGTAATTCGCTACTTTTTTACGGTAGTTTGTAATTTACTGAATTACTTTGCATTTGAGTAATTTCTACTATACTCAAATTACCTCTGAAGCCACAACTCAGTAACTTAATTACTTTTTTTAAGTAACTTGTACATGTCTGCTTATAGCTGCAACAGGGACAGGGTTACTTTTTGACGTGACAACGTCTCACCCGAAGGGGCGTATGTATGGAAACGGAAATAGACTTCAGTATGAGGAGGTTCCACGTGACGCACTTCCGGCTCGGAATTTCAAACTCCCTCTGAATAAGCCATTCGTAGATCGCGGTGACGTGCTATCGCACTGACAGCGTTTCTCGTTAACGTAAGCGTCTTGGTCATTGCACGCTCAATCAACCGCTGAAAAGTCCTTATCTCTAACGATCTCTAAAATGGTAAAATTTTAAATTAATTTTCTTCGGCCGTGAAATGTCTTCCGTCGCAGTTGCGGGCCGTATATGCCGAGAAACTGAGGGAGAGAAGGAGACGAGCTTGCGCGTGGACGTCAGGACGCCGAGCACTGGTTGGAATGATTAATGTGTAGACGTACTGACAGAAATAGACTTGTAGACGTACTGATTAATGATTAACGTGTAGACGTATTGCCTAGAAATACTGCCAGAGTGGTGCACAACTTGATGTCGTGGTTCTGCGGCTCCATGCCATGATGAGAAGAAAGCAGTGGACCGCAAAAGAGAGAGATGGAGTATCCAAGAAAAAGAAGAGAGGATGGCCAGCGGAACCTGAGGTTTGGTCTGGG
Organism: Ixodes ricinus; assembly: GCA_037355805.1. NCBI lineage: Eukaryota > Metazoa > Arthropoda > Arachnida > Ixodida > Ixodidae > Ixodes > Ixodes ricinus. Next base: position 264,255 of record JAZHYW010014730.1, read on the forward strand.
GAGGAGCTCCACAAGGTCTATGGCTATGGTCCGGGACTTGCCCGACTCTTGCTACGCCCAAGCTGCAACGGCAATTCTTTACTTCACAAGCCCAGGATTCGAGGTGACTAGGATGAGCTGCACCTCTTCGAGGTTCGTCCACGCAACAAACTCTCAGGGGCATTCTATGTGAGGGACTGAGGGACGCCTCTTTGCCCCTCGTTAAACTGCATAGTTAAATGTATTTTTTTGTATTTAGTCTTGTTGTAATCAGCATCTTGACTTGCCATTTGTTCGTGTTTGTACTTTGTAAGTACCTAGAATGTAGAACTTTCTCTGCCGCATGGCCTTCTCTTCATTCCGCTCGCGATCCTTCTCGGGCGAACCGTGACACTTGGCAACTACCCCCTAAAACTGGGAGCGTGAAACAAGACGGTGGCGCCGTGGTGCGACTCCTAGCACATACATTTCGCATAGGATTGGTGCGTAGCTGCCGACCGTAATCAATGTCGGAATTCCTGAGCACAGCGCTATGCAAGACATTCGGGGGCCGCAATCGGCGCAAGCTGTTTTACACAAAACCTGGAAATTAAGAAGACAGACCTCCACCGTGCGCTAGCGGAAACAGCCGTGATTATCTCATTCGCAGTACGTCTATTCAATACGCCTGCGAGCAGAACAGCCATCTGATAAAAAGAGGAGCGAAAAATACTTCTTATGTAGATTTATCGATCACTGGCACTGGTGAATATTGACTCGTAGTGGCGTCCGGTCCGTCGAACACACGGGCGCTTCGTAGAGAGATATTCCAGCGCAGATAAACAAACAAATATGGGGGCGTTTTGCCGTCGCTGCCGCTTACAATTGCGGGGGACACGATTGAAGCCGAGCTCCGAACAACTTCTGCGGGTCGGGTGACGCGATAACACATAGACAGCAACGCCGGACGCGGGTGGGTTTCGGAATGTGAAGGTGCAAAACCTTTACTTTGAAGCGAGATCGAGAAACACGGCCGTGGGATGGCGCAGACGCAGCCGAGACGCGACGCACGTCGTAGCGTAGCGTCGCGCAGATGATTGGCCACAGCTCGAGTTCTGGTTGCCGGCCAATGAGGCACGCGTTCTGCGCTACGCGCGTTCACTGCGCTCAACGTCGGGTATATGCAGCAGGTGACGGACGGCGGCGCGTCTGGCGTCGCCGACGCCGCCGTAGTCAGCTGCCAAGGCGAAGCGGCGCGCCCCCTTTTATGTGTCGCACGCTCGCAATAGGGAAATGCGTGCAGAAGACATTTTCCAGGAAACATTTCCCACTTAGTTCTCCGTATCATGTTGATACCAACCCTCTGCAAATGATTTCTGCGCTGAAGTACCTTGGGTTGCACTTTTCCATTGATCTAAAGTATATTGTGCATGTTGATTCCAGTGCTCGTAAAGCTCATGGTAAACTCTGGCAACTAAAGCGCAATCTTAAGCACTGCTCTTTGGATACAAATATCACTGCTGGGTGTCTCCATGTCGGAACGTACAACGACGTCAATTGTATAAAGGGTGATTTCACCTCAAATCGGGCAGGCTAAATGTGCCTAATTTTTATTTGTTGCGAAAAAAAAATGTTTGGGGGGCATTTCTAAAAGGTAGGAGGGCACAAACCGCAAGTTTCCCGTATTTGTTGTTCTCGAGCTATGCAGCGTAGAAGACGCTGCGGCAGAAACTAGCGTTTTCCCTAACCGTCGCAGGTCGTATGTTGAACACCCTCTGCTGCTGTTATTTTTTTTTTGGCTCCTTTAAACTTTTTTTAGCATTTAGAAGGTACTATAAAGACTCTCTGAATTAAAAACAACTTGATACATTTTTAAATATTTTCTAACAAAATGTGAAACTGACATCCCAGGTCGATTTTGGTGAATTTTGTCAGGTCCCTGCTTTAGCTAAACTTAAGGGAAATTATCTTTTTTTAGATCTATGGAAAGCCCGAAACAAGCTGATTACAGATAAAATATCATTCAGATCTTTTCATTAGACATCTGTCTATCGTCGCGTAAACAGTGTATAAAATAACAAAAGTTGCATGTTTAAAATTAATTTTCGCACAAATCCCATTTTTTAATTTCGAGTTTTTGGTCTCTTTTAAATACATTAGTCGACTATAAAAAAAAACGCAATCTATAAATGTCATAATTTTGGTTGTATGTGTTCTAGTTGAGCCACAATCTTCGGAAATATGTGTTCTTTTGGATAAACAACAAGCATCTTACCGACCTTGAGCCTCTATTATTTTCAATAGATATTTTTTTTATCTACGTTTTGAGACACGAGCATAAAGTAGACGAGCGACGAGTGACTTAACGTCGCAGTGTCAGTTGAAAGAGGCATTTGCAGAGCCACTTCGCGCCACGCAAACCCTCCGTAACTTGATATATTTCCCAGCAGCAAGCGCGCACACTTTGACCCGTTGTCACCTTAGGCTCTGTTCTAATACAGTTATAATACGCGGCTTCGCTTAGGCGTCTAGCTTATACGCGACACACATCATGTTTGACAATCACTTCTGCAAGCAATGAACTACAAACTTGAAAGACCACACCAGTTGCTTCGAGGTCAGCCCAGCGATAGCCGTTTATCAACACTATTCCTGCCGTTCAAGTGAAAAGTTTGCACCAGCACATACACACGACAAAACACGTTTCGAACGAAGCTCACAAGAGTAACTATAAGCAATACAAAGCGCATTCGAAGACAGAGAAGTTATACAGGGAGCAAAACAACCTCCGAAGTGGAGATCCCAATAGCTGACACATGCACAAGACAAAACATCTCCAACGCGGGGTTCTACAAACTAAGTGTACCGTTACAGCGAAAACCCAGAGTGAGTAGCCGCATACATGTGTCAACGCATGCAAGCACCACTCCGTGCCCTGAAAGTAGATCATCAGTGAGTGTGTGCCGGCATGTCCGAAGCTGCGACCGTGTACTGCCTGACTTCTGTACTCACCCCTAAGCTGAGACTGCAGTGGAAGCTACGTCCTCGTTGGACCAGTCATACGCCTCTCTTTCGCCACGTCATCACGCTCCCGGCCATACCCACGTGCGGAGAGCCGGGTCAGGTGATAAGAAGGAGGCGGCTGATTGGTCCGGCAGACACGTAGCTCGCACCGTAGTCTCAGCTTAAGGATGAACGGAAAATAGACAGTGCGAAAACTAAGTCGCAGCTACATTGAACTAGTCAAATAATGTACTGCCTTCAAAGTACCGTGCCAATGACTTTTTTTCTTTCAAACTGGTTCTGTGCGCGAACTTTTGTATATTACTTAGCTGCGAGAACTGTGCAGTCAACCGTCGGTGATCTCCACGATCTGAGGTGAACAAAACCCGGTGTGTATTTCGACAAGTTTTATGTACGAGATTTTAAGAGCGTTGCAATTTTTAATTCTTTCGTAATATTCTGGACAATCAGTATCCACCCTCGTTTATCTTGAACCTTAATATATAAAAATGATCTTGACATGTTGCGTGGTCTTCATATTTTTATAGTCTTGTTACTCACTCTTTTGTGGTGTGCTTATATGTTGTTTTTTTTTATACGAAACTCTAAATTATCAGAAATATCAAAAGTTCATCTAGTTTATGTTATTTTTTTACAACCTGACCAAAATATGCGTTCGAAATCATAGAGACGCCCAAGGTCGGTAAGGACGCGTGTTTTTTATTCAAAGAAACACTAATTTAACAAGATTGCGGCTTAAATAGAGGATATACAACCAAAATATTAAATTTCTAGATTACGTTTTGAATAGTCTACTATTGCATCGAAAAAAAATTAAAAAACTAACAATTAAAAAATGGGGTTATGAGAAATTTACTTTTAATCATGCAACTTTCGTTTTTTTATACACTGTTTACGCGACGATGGCGAAATAGCTAAATAACAGATCTCAAGGATATTATTATATCTATAATCAGCTTTCCGTAGATTAAAAAAAAATCATATACCTTATGTTTAGCCAAAGTAGGGATCTGTCAAATTTGACCTGCGACGGCAAGGGAAAGCGCTAATTTTTGCTGCAGAGTCCTCTACGATAAATAACTCGAGAACAAAAAAAAAAAAAGAGCCAATTTTAGCCTGTGCGATTTGAGATAAAATCACCCATTATATATATATATATATATATATATATATATATATATATATATATATATGGTGTTTCAGAGAACTCAGGCCAAATCGCTCCTGCGAAAACTACTCATCGCAACGAAAAAAGGCTTGTGTCGTTTTGGTCCTGGGCCAAGGGCGCATTTAGGAAAATTATTAAAGTCCGGGATAATTAAGTTGTTAATTATTTTTGCGTAATTAACTTTTTTAATATTGTGTTTAAGGGCATGGTTTCAAATAGAAAATTGCTCAGCATCGTCGAAAAACACTAAATCAACAAATTGCAGAACGATAGAAGGCACGCGAAGCATTTTACGGCTTTCTGAAAAACCGCACAAAGTCGACGGGTTTTTAAGTTTCGGTTTGCTATCGGAGTGCATCTCCGTCCCGACGGTACCGCGCCCCGTGGAGAGATAGTGCAACCAACCTCTGCTGCGCTGTCATCGCGCGACGCAGCAGAGTGCAGAGGTTAAAACGGCCTTGTCAGAGCTGTTTTTTTTTTTTCAAAAGATTCAATGTTACTTCTAACTACCGTTGTGCATTACTTCTTGAATAATTGTGTTTCACCTTGTGTTTGTAGTGTACAAATTTGATGTATGTGCCCCTCCCTACTATAATGCCTCTTCAGGCGATGTAGGTATGCAAATAAATAAATAAATAAATAAATAAAATAAATATTATAGCGCGAAATATATCGAAAACGAGTATCTTTGAATTAATTTTACTAGTATATAACAAATATATGCTTAGCCATTATAGTAGTTGTGTTTTTGATGTAGAAACGCAGCTGATTTCTCTAGATGGAAATAGCAATACGTAACCGAACGAAG